>PNEQ01036756.1:0-22623 GCA_003012365.1 Medauroidea extradentata | reverse complement strand
TTTGTAACGCAAAACCGCTACTACAACAGACATGACACACGCTATTCAATAATTCAAGTTTCGTTCAGTTCTACTGCCACGAACAACGACGACGCACTTCAGAAACAATAATTAACGTATTTTCTTAACATGTGAAATAAAAAGTATGTTGTTTTTAGGCTGGCAAACGTAAAACATAATATACAGATTACCGATGGTTAGAGACACTGGTAAATCGCGGGAAAAGTTGATTGTTTGCTAGGCTCCAACATGCTATGTATAACACTGAAGGTTTTGCACCTATATTGGCTATCATTTATATAAAGCACTGTGTCCCTCTTCAACAGACCCAATTAGACTGTACAGTTCGAACACAGAATATGTGTGTGATTTGCCAGAAAACTGTTCATACGTGCCACGATTGAGATACTACAGTTCATTGGAAACTAGGTTAAATATTTTCGCGATTTTCCAGTGTCTCTACCGATGGTTTCACATCATTTCGGCAATGATACTCAAAGTAATTTCCAATACTTTTGAATGTGTATATACGCAAAACGGGCAAACGCACGCAAATAATGCAACCAAATATGCAACTTGGCGGCGAGAACCTAACTCTGATGCCACCTGTTGGTGGAGTTTTGAACTGTCTGAAGCACGGAGCAAGCGATAACGGCCACGGCGACTCGAGGTCGACAATAGCGTCACATAATTCTCGCGCCAATCGAGTCTAATTATAATGTAAGTATGAATGTCAATAAGATCATAAGTAAATATTTTGAAGTATATTAAATACAGACAGGTCGAGTTCGTCATATGTTATTTCACTATGTTGTATTCAAATAGGAAAATACACGGAACTACGTACAATAAATCGCTACCAACCATACAAGCAGTAAAGTAACTCTTGTTAGTGGTGATGTATATGCAGTAACGGCTAGTGATTTTTTTCAAAGGTTAAATCTTTATAACTTTTAAAATAAAAATTCTAAAGAGGAAAAAAAACACATATTATAATAACTTAAAACATTGTGTGTAAAGTGATGAAATATAGTAAAGATGTATTAAGGTTGCCAAGTATATTGAGATTGTGGCAAAGAGAGGTGACAGATAATACGGTACAAATACAGTCTCGAGTGACTATCTTAATCGCTGACGCACTCGAAAAGTCACAGATGATGATCTTGACCCCGAGGTGAAGTTAGACAATAGACCCCCCAGGTCCACGGGGTTGACGGGCGCTCAGGACTACCCACCGTCAGCAATGCCTCCCCCCCCCCCAGCCCCTGCAGACCTAAACCCTTCCATCGTATCATCGAGCTGGGGAACCAGCTGCTACTGGCACGAGCTCGCGACAGGAACGTGACTGCCAGCTCATGTGCGCAGACTTCAGCGACAACACCCCAGCACATGTCCGTGCATGCTCTACGATCTTCACACGCTCAGCTTTAACAATGTGCAAAGTAAAACCACTAACGAACGGGTAGAAGCTCACAAATTGCCAAGGTCTGGGGAGTAGAACAGTGGTCCCTCAACGTCCTTAGCATTCATATTTAAATTATTTCTCTTTAAACTACAGATACATACACATAAGATAGGCTGCACTATCGTCGACGTCAACACGAGTTCGTTAAAGACGGCACCAGTGGTGTTAAAGAGTTATTGCACCCTAGACTTTTTTAATTTTTGTGGCATGGAAACGGAGAAGGTGATAATTCAAATACAGCACACCCGTCAAACATATAATCGCCTCTATAGACGCGGAGTACTAAACTAGCGCGCAGTGTTGTCGTAGAAACCGTTTTCCAACGGGACTTCCAACTATGACCCACTTATTTTATATGGGGAAATTATGTGGTCAAATCCAATGCAGGTTTCAATGATTTTGTAATTCAATTATGGTTCACATTTTCTGAGCTGCAGCAACGTGAAAGTCAATTTTAGCACTTTTGAGTTTGGTAATCATGAATTTAGTTAGCGGACAGCAATTTTAAAATCATTGGAGCACAGTTTAAAGCGTGTAACCTAATCGTAGATAAACGCATTGGAAACGGTTTTAATAGTTACACAAGATAATTCATTTTCCGTACCACGCTACAGTACGACTAACGCTCAAGGTCCAATAACTACGAACCAGCAACATGGCCCGTATTAAGAGCCAGAGTACCACGCTCGACGGGTAGCATATCGCCTCTATTTACAGCGCGCCAAACTTACATGTGAGGTTTTCCTTACAGTCTTTATCCCTACGGGACTTTAAGACGGCGTGCTACATAATTCAACACTAAAAGCATTAATCTATAACTGTAGGTTCCTCGAAGCTAATTTGCGAAAATTAAACAATAGCAATCCTAGACAATAGTTTTAGCCAACGTTTTAAACAAAATTGTTTCCAGTGTTACGATCTTCTGAAGCACGATCTCTGACGCCGGAACATCGTGCATTTAACTGCGGCGCAAGAGATCACGTGTAACGAATTAGTAATTCGGGATAAATATTTACTCATAAAGATGGCAAATTGAGTGTTTTATCCACGTTGGATTCGAACAAAAACGTATAAATAAATTTATGTTTTCAGCGTGCCCGAGTTTCTTCGCATTTAATGTCAATTGTTTTTTAAAACATAAATGGGAGCCGATATCGTAAAATCTCTTCGTAACTTTGTTTATGACTTATTTAAACTTCATACTCTAATTGTGTCGAGTCAGAATACTGCTAAGTAGTTGCTAATTAGTTAATTAACGAAATTTCCTTTTAATTGATAAATTAGCTATACTCATCATACAGATTGTCTCAAAAAATTACATTGCATAGTAAAACCAATTTGCAACAAAGTTACGAAGCAATTTTACGATATTGACTCTCGTATGGATTTAAAAAAATAATTCTCTCGAAAGCCGAGAAACTCGGGCCCAAGCTCTTAAGCGGTGACCCTACAATTTTACGATTTGACAGTATGAAGTAAAGGCCTACGCATGCATCTCGTTTTGCACTTAGGTGGTATTTTCCGCGTTACAGCAGTCTAAAAAAAAAAAAAAAAAAAAAAAAAGTCTTCAACAATTTTCAGAGGTCCGAAAAAAATGTTTCTAAGAAGCCAGTTTTGATATATGCCCCCGTTTAGGAATAAAAAAATAACTATCGTGTAAACAGCAGAAATGCTGGACCATGGCCTAACTAGTGCACCACACACGGCCGGAGGTTTACACGGGTAAACAGCATGCTGGTGGAACGTCGATGGCCAGGACATTCCTGCCAGGTGACCTGAGCTGAGACACTGGAGAGCACACGTGCACATATTTGTCTGCACGAGGACGATCAACACAAGGAGGTATGCAGCTGAGAATGCTCGCCCCGCACGACATCGCCATCAAGGCCGTCTAGGAGAGCAGATTTAAGGCTCGGTTTCAGTCGCCATATTGAATTTTATTATTTTTCGCTTTTTTGGAATTCTGTGAAGAAAAATGTTAACACGGCGACTATGCCCCCAATTCTATTTACCTTGAGGCACAATACAAGCATGGCAATAGAGCTAGTACTGTATAGTCAGGTCGCAATTTGTCGGGCAAGTTATGAATGTAAAAAAATTTGCCACACAGATCGCAGATGGTTATATCGAAAAGTCTTTACCGTAGCGAAATGTAAATAGAATTTGAGGTATAATCGTATATTTAACATTTTTCTTAGAATTAAAAAAAAAAAAAAATAAAAATAATAAAATTCTATATGGCGACTGAAACCGAGCCTTAAGTGCGGTAAAATCATTATTTTATATTTTTTATGAAATAAGTGTTAGTTTTGTTGGCGATACTTGTTACTACAGTTTCCTCTTACTAAACAATATTAGTTCACATAGTTTTCTCATAACGATGCGCCAATCAAAATATGCATGTTAAACTGCCCTGCAAATAGTGAAAACAAACTGACCTACTTAAATTAAATAATTCACGGTTAACTAGCTTCCAATTAACTACGTAACAATACATTTAGAAATCCACAATGTAATATTCTTAATTCGTAAAAAAAAATCGCCACTACAGGAAAAAAAGGACAAATTCAGCAGTTTTTTTTTTAAATACAGAAGTAGTTTACTGTGAACTGTTGAATGTTTAGTTACATTGCAATTTCGTGTTATTTCACTGTTAATTATTTCACAATTAGTGTTCTGGTTTGCATGGCAGCGTAACATGCAAATTTTGACTTTGACGCACTCTGACCCACCATTATGAGGAAACTATGAGCGCTAAAATTATATAATAAGAGGAAACTGTACTCAAAAGTATCTAAAAAACGAACACTATTCATAATAATATAAAATTATGATTTTATCGCACTTAACACTCTTAAGGCGGCCGCCTAGTAAAGTGTGCGTTTGTATCCAAGGTAAAAATCGACGCGGCCCTACGAGCGACGTCACCTGACATGTATTGTTTTATTGCCTCTAGGCCCTACGCCGTAAATTCGCGCGCAGCATTCCCGCCGCATAACGTTTTCACAGTGGGACTTTAAGCGGTGACCCATCATTTTGTTGAACCCATCACCGGAGTTAAGTCCAATGTAATTGTAGATCCCAACTTCGAATGAATTCGGTACATATCTCTTGAGAAACAACAGTCTGAAGTCACATTCACGAGCATACTAAAGTGTTTATTCTTTGTTCGAGCGCCAGCCTTTAGCCAATGGTTGTTCGTGTTTTACTCAACACTACCGACAACTGAACAAACCAAAAATAATCCATCTCTATAGAACGGCCTTCCAACACGAACGCTGATTGCAACGATCACAGTGAAGTTGGCAACTTGGCACCAAACTGGAGTCCAACGTCTCACCAGAAGGGCCGAGTTAAGTTTTGATTTGATTCGAATTTGATTATTTCCTGTTAATACAACGTGTATAATGCAAGGTTATTTTTAAGTTGCTACACGAAAAAAATTCGCTAGGATGTAGTAACAAATTATTATAAATATCACCTGGAGGGTGCTTTTTACGCACTCCGTCATGGACATATCAAATAGGCCTACGTGGTTCGCGATGAGCATTTTTGAAGACCATCTTGTATAACACAAATATATTTTGACTTCAAAAGTTAGATTTTAGTTTCGGTACAATCTATACACTTTGATTGTTACTTACGTTGCTTCATTTATAGTAAAAAGAGATAGGAAACTTATAAATTATCGAAAGTTAAAAAATAACTACGGTTTGAAATGTGCTTACTTCACCATTAGAGATGGGAGAATTTCGCAAATTCCGTGACCTGCACGTTAGAATCAAATATCCTATGGACACTCAAGCTCTGACCATTTGTCCACTAGCTACTACTCTTTGGAACAGCAGACAATGAATCAGACGGGGCTTGATTATACATAGTACAATGGATTCTAGCCTGCAGGGCATTGCATTCGCTAAATATTCCCATCCCTACATAATGAATCATCTATGTGATAAAATATGTATACGCTATCAACGGTGAATTTTGAAAACACCCGCACTCAAGATACTTTTAGTCACCGTAACGACCTTGTAAGTTTAAAAATTCACCGGATTGTCGCACGAATACTTGTACAGGAGACCACGACAGCGTTAGTTTTTACATAGGCGGGCAGGAAGAAGAAACAACCCTGACTTTTTGAAAATAATGCAGACATTATCTATATATTTTAAAATTTTAACGAGCATATATTTCGCTAGGATGGTGTGGGAATTGGCGTCAACCATACACACCTTCAGATTACCGAAACATCTTTAGTCTCATATCGCATCACCTTATACGACTAGGCCCGTTGGAAAATAGTTTCTACGAAAACACTGCACATTAGTTTAGTACTCCGCGCCTATACATAAACGACTACATATGGACCAAAAGTGTGCTTGGAGACGACGTGGTATTCCCCCTGACGTGCACGCACTTAAACGCACATACAGTAAAACTTAGGTTAATCGAATTAAAGGAGACAAGGTCGTTTCGGATAACAATTCATTTGATCAAACAATGAACATGTTAAGAGCTTAGTCGTCACATTACAAATTGTAACACGGAAGTAACAACCTCTTAAATGCTACTGTATTATTCACAGATACACACGTGTGTTGACGACTTGAGACTTGTTGGTGTCGCGGGAGGGAGTAAAGGGGTGTCAATGTAGCTATATTTAGAAAGGAAAATAAATTAAAGGGGTGGGGTTTTTCAGCTCTCCGCTAACCGTAGCGCGCTATAATTTCCAAAGAGGTTGTTTGGATTTGCGAATTCGGAGGAATTTCGGATAACCCGGGTTTCAGTTAACCCGAGTCGGTTAACCGTTGTTTTACTGTAATACATTAAGAGTCTTATGTCTCCTCTCCTCGAGTATGCTCATCTCCAGGGGTTCGATTCGGGACGTAATTAAAAAGAGAAGCCCTACGGGCGCAGAATTAATGCGTAGTAACAAAAGCGGCATGTGGTTTTTATTGTACCTACTCGTTTCCTTTTAGGATTGTAATGGTGTCGAGTTCGTTGACGCTTGGTTACACTGAAGTTTAAAAGGCCAATTTTGTTATCTTTGAGGAAATTACCAAGAAAGTATCATCACGTCAACCATGTCTAAATATATAATTGAGATACAAACAATTTAGCTGCTGTATTTCTTTCAATATAAACGGTTGATAAAATCAGTGTCTCAAATACCACATGCCTTTGTTTACATTGCAAGTACTCCACGAAAGCTGGAACAGAACGAACGATAAAAAAGCTCCCTAATGTCGTTCCGATAAAGTTAGTCATTATCTGGTGTTGAGCCTTGAATCGTCACGTTTACCATTTATAAATAGTTCGTTGATATTCAAACTAATTATAGTGTCTCGAGCAGTACAAGTGGTCATATGAACCAACGTGTCTAATCCACGTGGTATTGTTTGTATTCATGAACGCCCCGAGACCTGATGCGATAACAACAATGAAAAAGCTTCCCTGTGTTGCTAATAGCATTATTTGTTCTGTGATATGGGCGAGACTGATGCGCGAGTCAACCACATTTATGCGCAGAACACTAAATTGGCGCAGTGTTCCTGCGTTTTAAAATTTTTACTTTATGGGTCTTTAAATATAAACCCTGTAAGTTCATTTGTAGAACGTATGTTGATGTTAAATCCAGGGAAAATTAATCCTCAAGACCTCGCTCTTTAGTTTTGAAGTGGTTTTGAAAATATTTTTTTAACGCGAATTCATACATATATCAAAAATTCATTCTTAGAGTTTTAACACTTACATATAATCATCGTTCGTATCTGAATTTTTTCGTTCCAATGCACCAAACGGAATTTCTGATTTTTGCCCCTGAAATATCACACATTTTGTTGTCAAAATAAGCCGAAATGAAGCAAAATAATTTTTTGCTAGCAAACGGTAGATTATTTATATTTAAAAAAAAAAACGCCCTGGCAAAATTGTGTAGTGTACGACTGTACACAACACAGTCTCAAATTTTTTTAAAGCATTTTGTTAAAAAACAGGCGAAAAGTTAAATGTAATAACGAAAATGATATTACGATCTATGAAGTACTAAACTGCGACTTCTGACGGCATTAGAGGTGCATTGTAGCCATATATTTGCCTACATCGGGCGCCTTCGGGGAAAATAGGATTCTCTATGTTAATTTAAAATGGGGGTTTGGACCGTGGTGTTTTAACACCATTGTTTTACGATTCAGATTGGTTATTATTCTAGATGCCTGAAGAATCCGTTTCTAGCCATTTTGCGAGTCCCCAAAAGCATGTTTCTACATGACGTGGTGTGACATTAAAAACAAAGAAGCGTGATTTTAAATACGCTTCAGTTCAATGAAGTCGTCAGGAATAATTTAAGCAGTTTCATGTATAACACAATATGCGCGAAGTGCTATCATCCATGTGCCGAGCGACGACTTGCATGCTGTTAACCGCCTGCAGTTATTACTGACAATCTTTCTCAAAAATACTACTTTGTATTCTCTGCTGTCAATGGGTATAGGTAGGGGCAGGAAAATTTCGCGAATTCAATGACCTACATGTTAGAATCAACTCTCCTATACATATTCAAGCCGCGACCATCTATCCCTTAGTTGCTACTCACTGAAACAGCAGACAAACGAATAGACAGGGATTGAGTATGCAAAGGCTTCCAAATATTTTTTTTAAAAGTTACAAGAAAGCAACATATATCAGGGCGCCTAAGTTTTACATTAAAAATTCTTATTTAACACCACCTTAAAAATTACATGCATTCTTACAGTACCGAACTCAATGATGTTTAAATTATTCGTTTACAGACTGTAGGTTATAAAAAGTAAGTTAACAGTTGTCAGGGCTCCTCGTGTGACAGCATTTTCAAACACCCAGTTAAGATGTATGTCCCTAGTTACATATGCAATAATTTCTAGAGTGTACAATACAAAATGCAATATTGTATACATTAGTAGAGAAATGCCGTGCCGTCAGGTGATGGATGACCTTTCAGGAAAAACAATACGTAAAGCAGACGTCACGGAGGTGTCAAAACATGTTATGTCACACTATAAATAAGGTCGCTCAGCACATTACCGCTTGGAAGTTTAGTTTCGGAGGTTCCATACTTGCTTCTCTGCCAGTTATAGTCAGCGGGTCCCTTAGATAAATTACGATTATTGTACACAATACAGTTAATGTGACATTCAGGTATTTACAAATAAAGCCCTGGACTATAATTCCTTTGCGTAGTACAATACGCCATTTACCACATTAAGCAAGGCGGGGAAATAAAGGGAGGCACGTGCAATTTTAACGAACTGTAACCTACTCAGGAATGATATTCACGTGAGATAACCGAATCATGGAGGAAAAACCACTCAATTTGCAGCACGTTGCGATAATATCCGCAACCATATGGCCTTCACAGCGAAGAAGAGATCCAAGATAACGCTCTAGTTATTAAATGCAAATGTTTCTCCAGAATTATAAATTTAAGTGGTAAGAAAAAATTACGTCTTCAACCTATCTTGCTGCCCATATTGTTTTTAAATAATGAAAAACGTTACTTAAAATATGTATGCAATGCAGTTGCTTTGATATAATTTCTCATTAGGTTGAGCGTTAATAAACTGTATACATCGCAATTTCGAAGTTTTCTCCGTGAAGAGTTACTCGATGTCCGTTTTAATCCCTGACGCAATAAACAAGGGTGTTAGAAGTTTGATGTGTCTGTCTGTGTATCTGTGTCTGTGGCATCGTAGATCCTAAACGAATGGGCCAATTTTGGCGCGGGTTCTTTTGTTTGAAAGCTGACTTGACCGAGAGGAGAGTGTTCTTAACTATGATTCAAGGAAATCTGTTCTGCCGTTCAAAGATCATCAGCTGTTTTCTAGTTTTTTTTTTTTTGTGATGTGAGCAATTCTACTGGTCTGACAGATTTGAAATTTAGTATCCAGTGAGTCGGGTTTTTTTTTTTAATTTTAAGTCTTAATTAAGTTACTGTCCACAGTTACTGTGTTATTTGTTTTCTTTTGCTTTCCTCTAGGTGTCTGTGTTTCTGCTGTGTGGTCTACGTCCAGTTCTTTGTCGTTCGTTTTGTTTTGTCTGTTTGCTGTAACTATTTTTTATCTGTCGCTTCGTACTTACTGACGGAATTCTTTTGTGAAATATTCTGAGTAATAGTTCAAAATACAAGGACAACAAAAATCTACTTATATAAGTTAAGCAAATAGAACAGCTAGCCTACTTGACTGCGAGAGAAACTTCACATTCACTACACGAATTATTTCAAAATACGCAAAAAGAAGTACACGTATTACGATTTCTCAATGAAATGTGACACAAGATAAATTTAAAAATAATACACCGCCACAAGTATCAAAACTTTTCCCACTATGCGGTGTGAAGATTCTAGATGTACGCATGAACCACGCAAATCAGCTGCGCAGAAGACGGTTTTAACACATGAAGGCTTATGAAGAAAAAAATCCCATTCATGTTGCGTCTGTTGCGAAACTTTTGACAAACAAGAAAACATCTGTCTTAACAGAGAGCATAATTCGAATACGTGACCTGACGTAAGAAGTAACTCACAACAGCGTGTTGTGAACACCCCGGCACGTGACACAGCATAAAGGCGAATTCCGCTCATTTCTTCATCCATCCATTATAAATAGGAAAATCTTGGCGAATGCACGGGCTGACGTCGAACGTGCATTAAACACAGCAATGGAACAACGAAATGTCCGACAGAAAAAATTAAAGAACTGACACGGGAACAACAACATACTGCATCCAACAGTCCAACTACAATCTTTAGAACCGCATAAATGAGAAGAATGGACGTACCGTTGCTACTTTAAATATCTTCGAGACGAAAATAGTCAAGAGATGAGATTCATCGCCGCCTCGTTACATTCAAAACGTAATCGAACTTCCTTACAAAACTTAAATCACAGTTAATTTTTTGGTCAAGATAAGGAAGTCGAATAAGTCCTATTAAATTCTTAATGTAATTCAATCACATTCTGGCCATTAAACGACACAAAAAAAAAACTATGAAAGAGGGAGGGGAATGCAGTTTCAAGGTACGCACCAGGATTCCGGTACACAGAATAATTTAATATTCGGCGAGTATTAGTTTCCTGGCAGCGTACCGGAATTGTATAGACAACCCCAGATTTAATCCTCCTGTACGAGTATACTTCAGCTTTCTCAGATAAAAACACAGAAGAAATAATACATCACGCTATACCATAGGTCTTATACTATATCCATTCCAAGGTGGGTGCCTAATTTTACTCCCGTTCGCATAGCCTATTTGGTAATCCAAAACTACGTAATGCATTTTTACATCCAAGCTAAACAATGAATAGTACTGCTCCTAAACCACTCTTACACTATACTTTTGCATGTTCACGGGATAATAGAATATTACAGAGAATTTAAACAATACAAAAGTGGAATCAAAGTTTGAAGTCGCTTGTAGAAATGCTCTTGTACAAAAATAATGAAAACAACGAAAATTTACCCTTTCAAAAATTATATGCGCATACATGAAAAAGAGGCTGTAAACTATTTTTATATCTGTTGGTGAATAGTATTTTACCATAGGTACTTACATCTTTGGCGTATTAATAACGTAAAAAATATGAACGTACATTTATTTATTAGTTAAAAATACTATAAGAAAAAATAGCAGTAAGTTAACAAATGCAGTATTCTATAAAATTTTTTTATTTTTTCACCGCTCAGCCCATTTAGGAGAGCCCGGCACATAAACAATGCTACACGAATTAATTTACATTTTCTGGTTCTTCAAAGCCAATACGCAAAAATAATAAATAAATAATCTAGAACAACAAAAATTTGCTTGCGAAAAATATCTTACCTGTTAACTTTGCTGGGGGGGAAGGGGAGAGTTAGGAACTCTGATGGAACCGAAATATTTAAATTTAACTGTTTTAATAATTTTTGGATACGATAGTGAAAAATGTTAACAAACAGGTTTTTTATAATTGTATGTTTAAATATAAATTTGCACAAAGAGGTTTTATACAACGAAGGAAAAGCAACTGACTTTAAACGAAATAATTGACACTGTAGAACAGTGTCGAGGGCTACTTCAAGAAGTGCACCAAAAACAACATTGCATTATTCTGAATATTTAAAAAAAATTGCAGAAAATTAACAAATTTATTTCAAATCCAAGATTTTTAAAATTCAATGCTGATTTTATACATGTCTTGGCGTAGTTCAAGATACTGTTCATTAGTGTAAATAATTTCGAATCCGTTAACTCAGTCTGTAAGCCTCCCTTGAATTACACAGTTTTATGCAAATTTGAACTTCCACATGCCATTATATAAAAACTATTAAAGTTAGAATATTTTTATTACTGTAAAAAATAGGGGGAAAATGTGTCTATAAAACATTATATCTAGTACAATATAAACATTATTAAAACAAATACGATTTTCGGTCAACTACACCCTACAAGTTGATTATGTTAGGAAAACTCAATGTTGTTAGTTTGGCTAGGGACAATTTCCACCGCTAGTTGCACTGACATCGGTAGGACGAGGTCACATTTATGCTGCTTCTTACAGAGAGAACTTCAATCTTTGGTTATATTCTGTTTTCATATCGAAATTCGCTTCGTAACCGCAAGCATAAACTTGACCTCTCATCGACACCGATGCACTAGCGACGGGAACTGTTCTTTGCTAAGGTTAATTCTACTACAAGTTAGAAAGATATGTATTTTCTTATGGGAGAGTTTGGCACAGGGAAACATTCTACTGCCAGTTGCGTTATCGCTGAACAGTTATAACAAAATACGAGACCGTAGTAAACTTCAACTATAGGCCTAGCAATGAGAGAAAGTTCAAAACAAACCAATTACGGCTTAAAAATTATCTACTTCTTGTGACTTAAATTTCAGGAAGCTCTGTGATTGGTCAATTTACACCTCTAACGGCAGAAATTCCCATGTGCGGAACTTTTAAAAATGTATCTTCCCACCCTGTAATAAAATTACCTTAACCTTGCCAAACTCGTTCATAAGATAGTCTATTGCCTGATGTATAAACTGCATCACTTATCTGTTTGCCTCACCTTCATACAACGTTGTTAGTGATGAAGTTAGAATTATTTAAGACTTTTTCAAGACCACCTTGTCTGGAATTGTAATATAAACATAGCCTCAGGCGTTAGCTAACTTTAGGGAACGGTTAATATACAGACGGTTTATTACTTAAGGTGCTATGTTTTTAATTAAAAACTTGTCATTGACATGCGTTGCAAATGACCACTTAAATTTTTGGGTGTCGCATTTTACAACTCACCCCGTTTTGCACAATCTCCCCTCCCCGTTTTTTTTTTTTAACCATCACAGACACCCGCACAACATCCCAGCAAATGATTTTCCCCTAATTTTTTGAGTACCTGTTCTGTGTCCTCTACCGTCATTCTAAAATTATTTGCTGACACACAAACAACGCCCCCCCCCCCCCCTAAAATGTTTGGGTACCACTTTTAATTATTTTTGTTACAGAATACATTCGCTCAGTACGCACACCACACCAAACTTATATTCTACTAACTGTTTTGGTACACCGTTTGCCCCCCTCCCCTTTTCCCCCCCAAACTTTGGTTTTTCTATAGAAACATCCGCGGGCGCAAACACAACTCACCAAAGTTTCATAGTAATAGGAATAATATTATTGAAACGCAAAGAAGACGAACAAATATATTAATTTTATACAGAGGATGTGACAGAAAAATAAAAACCAGTTTGGTAGAATGAAAAAAGTAACTGGATCCAAAGTGCTCAGTTGATAGCGAACGGCCTGTACAGCGGAGCAGGACAGAAGGCCTGCGAGGAGGAGCACGGCTCCCTTCCTGCATGTGTGCGCCAATTGTGTCACCGACACCGCTCGTTACGTCGTCGCCTGGGGGTCGCCGCCATCCACAATATGTCCTCCCCCCCCCCTAGCACACCCTCAACAACGTCGGGTGAGTCTATGTAACTTGCTGCTGCTGATGCTGCTGCGGGTGCCTCAGAACAATGCCCTACACGTCCTATCCTGAAGGGCGTTGGCGTGGCAAAAATTTATATTTGCACGACAGTGTTCCTTTTTATGGACGTTACTTGCGACTACCTTTTCCACTCGTAACATTTTTTAGTTCTCACAGTTTTCCCATAGCGGCACGTCAAAGTCAGAATTTGCAAGTTACGGAAACACAGGACTAACCAAAACCAAGTGACCTACTGGAATTAAATAATTTACTCTGGAATCAGATGTTAATGGGCAATATACTTAAATATTTAAGAACTGCCACAAATAAAATAAATTTTCATCATTTTTAGATTTTTTGTTTTTAAAAGTAGAAAGGAATTTAATTGCGTGTTTTTAGCATATGGCCCATAATATATGATTTCAGTGTAAATTGTTTTGATTCGAGCAAGTCACTTGGTATTTGTTATTGTTATGTTCACAAAATTGCAAATTATGACTATCATGCCACTATGGGAAGACTACGAGAGAAAAAAACATTTTACTACCGGAAAATGTAGTCACAAGTAAGGACTACAAAAACGAACACTACGCCGTACAAATATAAAAGTATGGTTTTTTTGCCACATGAACACCGTTATCACAATCGCAATACGTGGTTGCCGGTACTGTTTACAATTTTTATATAAAACACTAACAAATTTCAGTCATACAATTAAAGGTACACACGATCTCTTCTTTGTGCATGAAATGGGGGCAACAAAGGTTTACAAGACAGGGAATACTAGCTAGTGTTCTAGTTAATATACTACCAAATTACTGCTTAGTTCACACGCCCAACTTTATTGTACAAGAACGTGTTCACCATTAAAATGTTAAATGCAGATTTTATGAAGTGGTAATAAGTCCAATATTTATTGAGTCTGAACCAAAAATAAATTATAAAATGTAAAAAGTGAAAATATTGTTGGCAGTAAATAAAACAGATTAAGTGACATGCTGCACGATCCGGCAATACTTGTACTAGAAAGATAGAAAATAGAAACATCCATATCCCGCACTAGCTAGCATACAAGTCCTTCTGTGCTATCCAATAGTATGCTCGGTGGCCGTTCAAACGATGCCATTAATTGCAACTAGTCGAGGTAAACAAGAAGAGGTTCAACTTCTTGTACAGGAAAGATACCCAAACTAAACATTTACTGAATTTCATAATTACCAAATTAAAGGTATTTAATAATAAAGTCAGCAGTAACAGGCGTTGGGTTGGCTGTGGTAAACTGTAGCAAAAATCACCTACGTGTCCGGTATTGATTTTTACTGTATTTGCCTGTCTACAGGTTATATAGGCGGTTCGGGATAAAGAGAGCACTTTCGAAACTCTAGTTACTTTTTTTTCACGTTATTTGTATTTTCCTGCCACTTTTTAATGTAAACAAAGCTGTATAATTGATAGTCAAAGTGTATGGATATCATACGCAAAAGATAACGCATGACGTCACAATAAATACTATTTATAATTGTAGACAAGATGGTCTTCAAATGAGCTGGCTTTGTCGTGAACCACCTATAATTAGAGCCACGTTGTTGTTGTGAAAATATTTTTGCATTATTTTGTTTCAGTGCCTCACGTGCACATCAGCAGCTCTGCTTCACGGTTATTGGAAGAGTGTCTTTGCTCAGTCTGGACTCATTTGACTGCACCAATCAGAGTAAGACAATTGCGGCACCACACGCCTGTGACTGACCATTAGAACCCTCAAGACAAGTGACAGTTAAAACATCAAACCACCCGACCATGAAGCAAAGCTGCAGGTGTTAACATAACGCATTGAAACAAATTGATGCAGAAATCTTTTCGCCATAAAATCGTGGATCCACATACATACTGTTTTGCACTTCACACAGCAAAAGTGAGGAAATAGCTTCCTGCTCTACGAATTACCACCAATTGAATTTCAGTCCCATTAACTACAGTTTGAAGGTGTATCTAAAAAGGCCATGGTCTTCCATTATTTCAGACAATTGCAAATAACTCTAACACACTTTAACCACATACTTTGGGAAAAATTGAGATTGCGTACAGGTCTCGTTCTTTAGTTTTGCAATTGTTTCGAAAATATAATTTTTAACGCAAATTAATGTATGTATCGAAAATTCATTCTTACAGTTTCAAAACCCATATATCATCGTTTGAATCTGAATTTTTTTTGTTGCAATACACCAAACTGATTTTTTGATTTTTGCCCCTGAAATATCACAATATTTTGTTGTCAAAATAAGCCAAAATTAAGCAAAATAATTTTTTGCTAGCAAACGGGATTTAAAAAAAAAACGCTCTAGCATAGTTGTGTATCGTATGACTGTACACAGTCTCACATTTTTTTCAAAGCATTAGGTTAACAAATATTCAAGTTATTTACAATTGTTTGAAATAAATGAAAGATCATGGCTTTAAAGTGGCCGCCTGCCCAAGCATTTACAAGATTATTCGAAAACTGCTCAACGCGAATGAGCTATTTGCTTAGCAATAATCACTCAAGTAAGTTAAACGTGTGTATATCCATTTCAAGTTTACTACTTCTCATTCCAAGCATATTTCTTAGCGGCCGTTTTAGGTACGAAAATATTGGCACCGCAAAATATTTTAAGGGTGTTTAAGTGCGATAAAGTCATAATTTTATATTTACATGAAATAGTGTTAGTTTTGTAGACGATACTTGTAAGTGTAGTTTCCTCTTACGAAACAATTTTATCTTTCATAGTTTTCTCATAACAGAGCGTCAAAGTCAAAATTTCCTTGTTACGCTGCCATGCAAATAGCGAAAAAACTAATCGATCTATTTAAATGAAATAATTCACTGTGAACTAACATTCCATGAGCTCTGTAATAAAACATTTTAAAACCCTCACCATAACACTTTGAAATTTTCAAAAATATCGCAAAAATACAGAAAAAAATTATAAATTCAACATTTTTTTAAAAATATAAAAATAGTTCATGGGATATGTATTAAAGCTTTATTTATCATCGTGAATTATTTCACTTACGTAAGTCAATTTTGATTTTCACTATTTGCATGGCAGCAGAATATGCAAATTTTGACTGACACACCGTTATGAGAAAACTGTGAGAGCTGAAATTCTTTTGTGAGAGAAAACTGTACTCAAGTATCGTCTATGAAACTAACACTATTTCATAAAACTATAAAATTATGATTTTGTCCCATTTAACATCCTTAAAGGGTACAGGCGTGTAGAACACGTCTGCATGTTTGACATTACGTCGTAAAGTGGTAGTGTCACCGCTGAAAGAGGCGAGTAGTCAGCGACGGCAGTTCAGCGACGGCAGTTTAGCGACTTGCGCCTATCCCGCTCTGCTGCGACGCATGCTTCACGCACGAATTCCGTACCTTGTAGACGTATGGGCCTCAACCCTGAGACGCATTTAGGCCCTGTTCCTCCGTCGAACCTCCACCATAACCTACTTGTTCAGAAACTCGATGGTTGAAAATACATTTGACACACTGTTAGATGTATAGCCCGCAAAACGTACACCCGAAAAAAGGTTTAATTATTTTTATTAATGTTGTTCGAAGTTGCAGCGCGCACCTCTTAATCTCCTAGAGAACACGACTGTACTATTATGCGTGTACGGCAGGCTGCATAGAAACACAGTATCATCATGCGTATACTTCCATATATGTCATATACGCATGATTACAGCCTTGTTAATCAGGCGTTGTATGTCGCGTCTCTGATCATAACTAAACTGTTTAAAACTCTCCACATCAAAAGAATGTCCAGACAATTTGTACAGCGGGTACAAAGAAAGTACGATGTTTAGGCGTTAAACTTTCAAACAGCCTGTGTGTACAGGAAGAAGCAATAACTGTAACTCATGTGCACTACGTATTTACATTAGTTTATTACTCATGCGACTCATATGAGCGGAGGCCCTACATTTTTAAATCTCGGCCATAAAGCTGTACATATGACGACATGCGCTTAAACAACACATTTTCTGAGACGGAAATTTTTACATTTTGAAACCCAATTTCCAGTAGTTAAATAAATGTTGAAAAATTATCTTAAAATATAATCTTTTTTAAATACTTTCAATATTTTAGACACTACTATAGAAGTCTTTTTTTACAAGATTTTTTTACGAAATCTCTGCAGAACACTTCTTGCACTAGTCAGATGGAGTTATCAAATATAATGCATCCCGACGAAGTAGTTGCGATTTTAACTTAATTAAATAAAACATTGTGATCTTTAGGCTAAGCGACTCGCGTTCGATTTGCACATAGAACGAGAAATTCATGGTGATATCATTGTTAAACATTTCGCATAAATTCTGATAAGACAGAGGAGCCAAAAAGGATACAAACACAAAACTAATTTAAAACAAATGAAGTGCGGGGCGTATGGAAGCGGCGCGGGAGCTTCCTCCACGAAAGCTGGCGTGGTCGCGCCGTGTTCCGTACGCTCCTGCAGTCCCTAACCTAGTCAATAAGCCGGCACTTTCCCTCGTCCGCCGGTCCGGGTAACCATGGCAACCACCAGACGCCCGCCTCCGCCGTAGTGCGGGCCACTGCATTCTCTTCCTTCCGGGAGTGGCCCGGTGATGGGTGGGGGAGGGGTAAAGTTCTCCGACATCACAGCAAATATTAAAATTCTTTCCTCTTTCTTTATCTCTCCCTCCACACTCCATAAATGCCATACTTTAAGGGGATTTGTGCACGGAAAACCGAAAAATGGATAAACTGCACATGGTTGCCTTTTAGAGTGGCCACTGTTGTTACCTGCTTGAAGTCACGTGTCCTACAACAAAATTGTTTGTTGCAACTGCATTTACAAGGAGTTTGGAAATTCGCCCACACTTCCCACTGATTGGTCAAATCCTCTCCTTCACTGATAACATGACATAAAACACGTGCTCACAAAAGGGCGTTCTGAATTCCAGAGCATGCAATAAATACGAAATTTTACTTTATTCCAGAAAAATGCTTTCCAGATCATTAGATTTTCGTAGACTACAAACGTGTTTTAAGTTTGTTTTTACAAAGAGAATCCTTGTACCTTAATAATAATTTTACAAAGAAAATTGCTGCACATTTATGAAAGTTTGTAAAACTACAAAGAAACGCCTTGTCCTAAAAAAAATTACAGTGTATATGCTTATTCATTTTAATATTATTTTCGCAAGAATTGCTTGAATGAATATATGTGTATGTATTTAAGCAATTTTATTATGTATACATATAGGTATTTAAGAAATTTAATTTTATTACAAAATGTGAAATTATTTTTTAAATGAATAGGCATATACACGTATATTTTTATTTTGTGAAAATAACGAAAATGTTTCTATAAATGTACGGCAGTTTTTTGTAAAATTATTTCTTCATTTATTAAGTTACAAGGATTTTCTTTGCAAAATAAAACTTAGGAAAAATTTGTAGTCTACCAAAATCTAATAATTTGGAAAGCATTTTTCTGGAATATATAAATGTATGTGTGTGTGTGTGTGTGTGTGTGTGGTATTTTGTACAATCCATAAAACCACCAAAGCCCCCCCCCCCCCAACCACTCGCATAAAAAAATATGTTTCTAGTTTCTAAATCCATCACTGCTACATTGGACTTTGCCACAGTAACAGGCTCAATAACATAATATAACACGTTCAAAGTCCCACAGCAAGAAACAATTAACGGCGGGATAACGTGTGCTCGCGTTTACGACTTTAGGCTCAGAGGCTAGTAGCGCCTCGCCGAGTTTGGCATCACGCACACAAATGCACCATTCACCTGGCGGCTGCTTTTGGGTACAGGTATACGTGAAAAGTAAACAAAACAATATAAAAATCCCAACAACCCTCTAGTCTCCAACGTTGTCGAATTCCGTGCTGACGTGTGACGTTTGAAACTATAGGGTACGCCCATACCTACGCCTAACTTTCTTGCTGCATGATAGACAGCAAGCATGTACGTGTGCCGCAGACGTCTACCTCCCAGGCTCGCGGAACTATTTTACGGCGCCTGGCGTCTAAACGATGCGTCTCCGGAAATGCATCATTTGACCAAAGTTGATCCTCAGTATATGACTTTTAACCTCTACAGATCACCGCAATGATTTTATGACTTCATGTATGCATCGTAACTGATATAGTGAGTTAGAATCAGGGGCTAAAATGCATACTCTTAGGGCCGTATCTATAAACGACTTTCGAATGTCAACCAACTGCTATCGCCATAGAGAAAGCATTGATGAGCAGTTGGTTGTCATTCGAAAGCCGTTTATAGATACGGCCCTTAGACGCGGCGGCCGAGTATTCCGACAGCTAGTCTTCCAGCAAGGCGATCCGGGTTCGATCCTCGACGGGGTCGGTGGTTTTCTCGGGGATCTCCTGTTTCCCCCACCGTTCTCATTCCAGCACGTCGCCATTGTAGGGCCCTATTTAATGTCATCATTGAGGACAAGCATATGTCTACGGATGTCCAGTCGTAAATCTGCAGTTCGGGGTGCGATGCCACCTCAAACGATATTTTATTTTTATAGATACCGCCTCGTAGCAAAGCATTCATGATCACTTGAAAAAAAAAAAAAAAAAGACTCCTGGAGAGCTGTTTTCAAACAGAATAAAAAAAAAAAAGGAGAGGGAGAATTCACGTCGAGGAATGAAGTATACGTCAATCACTGAACGAACGTCAGGTAATGCTGCAACACGCCGTGCAGTGATTTATGACACCACAGAGAAGCTGGTCAGATAAAAAAAAGGAGGAATTTTACCAACACCGTCGAATGCACTTTGAAACAACACCCTCCCTCTACCCCCTCACCCATAAATCATCAAACCACGATCAATCCCAAATGACTGCTCACACGTGACATGTATACACAGAGACAATATTAACCGATATGACAAGAGAAGAGTGGCCTAATAGTTCGTCAATACAATAGGTGTCCCACGGTTAAGTCCAGCCTTTTAGAAACACAACCGTTCCAAAAATGACACTGAAAATTAAATATTTAGTACTGTACAGTTATTTAAAATAAAACATGCACCTATTTATTTTAAATAATTGATAAGTACTGTAGGTACAATGTTCTGTACCATTTGCCAAAATGTGTGCTCATAAAACAATGAAACGACCGTGTGACACCTAAGATTTTCACAGTGCACCTGAAAATATGACGCTAGTTGTATGCCAATCACTGTTACAAATCGTTTCGCGTTAATTTACTCCGTAACTCGTTACAAACAAGCCAACGCGAATTTACAGTTCAAAATGAAGCGTTGCAACGATGTGCCCCCCAGCATTTTAAAAGTATGAAATCTAGACATGCACGTACAAAATGGGAAAATGACACCCCCCCCTTCCCACCAAATGGAATTTCTAGATCCATCCCTGCGCTTAGTAATGGTGTTTCAAATGTACCTGATTTTCTCGAAGTATCGATAACTCTTCCTATAACTGTACTTTCTTTTCGTAGGTAAATGCACTGACACCATGCTGTAAACGTTAAGAAAAAAATGGAATTCTAAGTCACTAATATACAGTTAAATTGTCAAGTAGGCAAGTTAGTTGGACCTGGCACGTGAGCTGTGCTGTAGCGTGGTACGAAAAGTATTTTTTTCAAGTATACTATTGAACGTGTTTACAGTGCGTTTACCTACGAAAACAAGACACCGTTCCCTATCGTTTTAAAAATACCACCCGCTTATTAAAAACATGATTTCCAGCTCCTCAAAATGGGCAAAAATGTTTTTTTTTTTCCTTCATTGCCGTAGCTGGAAAAATACCAGCCGTAATCGTAAAACAAAATGAAACAGACCAGCGTTGGACTGTAAGCGATGACCCTATTATTTTATTTGTGGAAAGTACGTAAATCCCATTGAAAAACACTTTCTACGAAAACACTGCACGCTATTTTAGTACTCTGTGCTTAAGGGGCCTGCTGTGTTGCAGCGAGTTAAGGCTATTATTTTTTTGACGAAACCATTTAACGTGCATTATAGGCCTATTTGTGTATCTACGAAAACAACACACACTTCAAACTATGTAGCCATAGTTTTAAAAATTTGGTACGTTTATTAGAAACATCATTTTCGGGCCCCTCAAAATGTCAAAAAATGGCTTATCCAGAATGCCGTATCTCCAAAAATAACAACTGAATTCGAAAAACACAACTGTAGAAAAAAGCCTTAAGACTTTGAACTATGATGTCCACAAATAAAATAATGTTGCCACCGCTTAAAGTGACATAGAAAAAGGACTTACGCCAGCTGAGTGTCTTGCGTGAAGAGGCGATAATGCATTACATACTTCGGTGAACTGCACTCTTACCACCCTTGTCTCATACATACACACACACAAACGCATTTTTTCTAGGTAAGCCCCTTAAGGGCTGTGTTCCTTAGTTTTTTTTTTTTTCAGACTGGTGCCAATAACTCAAATATTTTTAAACCAAAATCTTTGAAAAAAAAAAAAAATTGAGACAGTGCGCAGTCACATGATACACAATGGTATGGATGCGTTTTTAAAAATAACGTACCATTCATCAGCAAAAAAAATTGCTTCATTTTGGCTTATTTTCACGACAAAAAAATGTGGTACTTTGGGTGACGAAATCGAAAAAAAAAAAAAGTTTAGTACATTGCTACAAAAAATAAGCCACAAATTATATGGCAAAACTGTGGAGCAAAATTTTAATATAAGAACCATATAGCAGTAAAAACAAATATATTTTCAAAATCACTGCAAAACAAAGGAAGAAGTTCCTTAAGAGGCGAAACGGTGTAACACACATATTGGAGTAGACTATTTGCCTTCCCCTTTTCTGTGCCTCAAACGAGGGGAAAAACTTAAAGTCCAAATAACTCTTAAGGCCATTGCCACGCCGCCTAGCATTGTTTCTGGGAGGGGCATGCAACAAGAAACAAATTTACAGCACAAAATGAAAAACACTCAACCCACCACAACCAATCAGAGCCAACACATGCTGCGCGACCAATCAGGAGACAGCTCGTCTCCTATTGGCTGAGCACGATTAGGGGCTTTACCCTATATAAACCCATGGTTTTTCCAGTCTCCTCATCAGTCGCACTCGTGTTCCTGAACCCTGTGTGTCTACCTGATGACGGGAACAGATTCCAGTTCC
>PNEQ01036755.1:5493-22722 GCA_003012365.1 Medauroidea extradentata | reverse complement strand
AAAAAAAAAAAAAAAAAAAAAAAAAAAAAAAAAAAAAAAAAAAAAAAAAAAAAAAAAAAGGTTTTTCAGCAATTTTGAGGGGATTCAAATACGTTATCTTCATAGACAAACGTTCAGTATTGTAAATGAATTTAGCGGTTTCGTGCCAAAAGTACAGGTGTAACACGCTACAACGTAGTACATGCGCCAGATACATAAACCTGATTGTTACCTGCAGGCGCTCGAGGTTGGCCACCCCTGTGCTAACGTCACTTGTGCTGGAGGGAAGCAGTCACTGCGGCCAGTTTGTGGCCTGACCCTAAGGTCGTAGCGTCGACGACGGAAATAACGTAAATAACGTGCCCAGTCACCACACAGCGGAGCGGAAGAGGAAGTCGGCTGCCCGATTACGTCTTGCGGTCTAAACCTTTCTACTGCACGGCATAGCCATCTCACTGTTTCCATTGCATGTAAAAAAATACTTGACATCGCCTCTATAGGCAGCGCGTTTAAACTTTCTTTCCGAAGATAAATGTAAAGGGAGTAAGTTTAGTGGTTAGTTGTAAACTAGAATATGCGCCACATGCTACAATACCTTTTATGCGCCAAGTACGTAAGACTCTTCAATACGAGAAGTACATTACATTAGTGCTAGAAACGTTTACTAAAAATAAAAAAAATTAAAAGTCAGTAAAGAATAACGAAAAAGAAGCAATCCTATAAAACACCATTTCCCACTATTTTGAGTAAATATTTTGTCATTTTGACACATTCTCCTAGCGTAATTTTCCGCACCGGAAATATAATGTAACATAATTTTGGCGTCATAAATAATCCTCCAGAAATAGATTAGAATAGCCACTCGTTTGCTCACAAAGTTAAAGGAATTAATTTTCTGGGATCACTTAATTTTTTCTTTTATTGAATTTATTTATAATTCTTTCGAAATGTCAGTAAAAGTTTTTATAGCTTGAGATACTGGAAAATCGCGATAATATCTCGTATCAACGTATTTTGAAAGACAGTACAGCACCCTGAGCTTTGTGCGATTGGACAAGGTTTGTAGTGCACTTACTACCTGTTTACAGACGAATCACAAAGTTCAATAGGGCCACACCAGGGCAAACACTGACCAAGTCAAATTGGGAATCGCCAATACCGAAAGAAAGAACATCAGCTACACAAATGTTATATTGAAGCATAGAAAATAGTCAACTTTCCCCACAATAAACTAGTATCTCTGTATATAGCCACGCCCTCTTCGAGGTTCTACCTACACACCCTTGCACCCACCGAGATTAAATGGGGATCCCCGATTCATTTTTTAAGAAATTGCTTCGTCCTATAAATTTATCACTTTTTAATACATTTTATTTAATTACTCGTTCAAACAAAACAGAAGTACATCATGAAATTTCTTAAGAATGCGTGGTAGCTAAATAAACGCTGAAAACATTTCGAAGCCAATATGGATAAAATACCCAATGACAATCCTAGTTAATGGTATTTGTCAACTTTATGAGTAAATATTTATCCAGAATTATTCATTCGTTACGCGTGATATCTTGCGCCGCAGTTAAATGCACGAGGTTCCGGCGTCAGAGATTGTGCCTCAGAAGTTCATAACACTGGAAACTATTGTATTTAAAACATTGGCTAAAACTATTGTCTAGGAATGATATTGTTTAATTTTCGCAAATTGGCTTCAAGAAACCTACAGTTATAGATTAATGCTTTTAGCGTTGAATTATGTACCACGCGCTCTTAAGAGATACTGTCAAAAAAGAATTTTGGGAAAAATGTATGCACTCGTAAATTTAAGAGAACGGCCTACCACCCGCTTCAAATGCATTGCAATGTTAATATAAACACGTTTTTTTTTTTAACGAAACTATTTAACATGCGCTCATTCTGCCAACGTACGAATGTGAAACAAACTTCGGACAAGGTCGGAAGGTCATTGTTAAAAACACCAAACTCATTACAAACACTGTATTGACGCCCTCCAACATAACTAAAAACTGCCTTTTCAGACTGCCGTACTTCAAAATATACTAACCGAATGTTTGCAAAACACTGACAGAAGCAGGCATTGAACTTTGCAACAGACCTTCCACCAATACAATTATATGGTCGCGTTTGAAGTCCCATTGTTAGATATGATGGTTTAACGCGGGAAAATTTGACTGCTTGATAGGTTTCAACACACGTTCAGTTTATCAAAATATTTGTTGGTTGTCGTTCATACATGAAGCTGTTGCCCTATTTGACTGCGTCAATAAGAATCCCGCTACTGTAGTATTTGATGCATGTTGTTGGTCTGCAAACAGCTACGTTGTGTCAGACGTATGTCGCCCGTGTTGCAATGAACTACAGTGTTTTCAAGGGAATGTTGGCACAAAACATTTTCACGATATGCCATCCTCTCTACCAATTGTGTAAAATGGACTGACGGGAATCTTGCACACTATTCCAGCCTTGGCTCGTTTTGGCGATGCGGCATTTGATGCGCGCTTCAGATAGCTCTTATAGTTCCGTCACTTCTGAGCCTGTAACCCACAGAAAGAAAAAAATAATTTATAATTTAAAGTTGTGTAGTACCTTGAAATGTGCTCACTTAACCGAGAACAGCCTATACTGAAGAATACTGGCCACTGATGATGGAAACTGACACGAACCGTTCCTAATACGTGACTCTCTAAGAACGTGTGCACGACTGTACCGGCAGACGTAGTTATCTCCAGCTGCTGGACAACTAACATAAGACCTTGTACTCGTGGAATGTAAACTAGCTCCATCATCACGCCAGTCTGCAAGGTAGATATCAATCACCGGCAAGACGGAGAAAGTCGGATGTTTGGCAAATTGCTCACACGCACGGCACCGCGTAACTAGCACGCATTCAGCGCTGCGAGCTATTCTGTCGCAGAACTACAGCCTTACGTTTGTTATACATCATGGACATGAGAAGTAGATCACTTTGGACATGTTTAGGTGTCATACAGCTACTCCGTGTCGTCAATCTGTTCTGTTATTCACTTTCTATTCAAACTAACTGTTGCCTACTAACTTCCCAACATTTATTGACTGACTTGTTATACGTAGACAAAACTTTGTAATACAATGGCTGACCTTAGCAGGGATTAATCAACCAGTACAACGAAATAAAGCTATTTACATTTACACAGACTACTTCCAAATCAAATCTACGTAATTTCCATTCCTTCCCAGACGTAAATACACTAAATGTATACATTACTACTGGTTACGGAATTAATTATGCTCAATGTACTGGCTATATATACAATTTCACATTAACGTGTTAGGCGTGATTTAGCTTACTGAACGAATACCTTTATAGGTACCAACTCTGGGCATATAGTCCATGAAATAAATATATTAGGCATCCCAGATTTCTTCTCAAGGTCGCAAGGCAGTTAAAATACAGCTATAGGTGCATGTGTACATCTTTTTAAATAAAAAAAAATACTAAAAACAAGTAGCGTTCCATATTTCTGTTTGTACATTAACTGTGTAGGTACTACAGTAACTTCCGACTATAATGCGCTATGTACCTGAACATCGACCGACATCGTTAACACATAAACTGGCACACAACTTCATAAAACAAAAGAAGCAACGCGTAGATTGGCGGCGAGTTTAATGATGGTAAGAATTCAATTAGAGTCAACTATAACAGTCATCATTTAAAAGAACTCGTAACAAACTTCATTATATATATATATACCTACATATAACAAAATTAGTAATATTACATAGTACTGTATTACAATTTTTAAAAATAAACGAAACCAATGTATTCATTTCATGTACTTCTATTAAAGTATTTAATTCTGTTATAAATACACATAATATTTGTACCGGTACTGCGAATGTTATCAAATCGTACGACAGTGATACTTTCTAATTTACTTCCACGCCCGCATATACGGCAAAATTCCATACACTTTTTATGTACATTTAAATTATTTGGACAAGCACGTTCACATTATCCTGATCTCGAGCGAAATGGCCCAACGGTATCACGTTGGACTAACATTCCGTAGTGCAGGGTTCGAGTCCCGGCCCCAGCCATCCTGATATCGATTTGCCATGGTGTAACTAAATATCTCCAGGCGAATGCTGTGGTGGTTCCTTAATACAGGCCATGGTCGATTCCTTTCCTAGTTCCTGCCCGTGTGTCAAGTTACGTCCGTATCTCTAACGACCTTGTCGACGAGACGTAGTGACATCAATAAAAACACCCCGAGTCGATAAAAATACTGCGAGAAATAAATCACATGTAGCCTGTATAATTGCGACAAAATCTGCAGTAATGCATCATTAAAACTGTCGGCAAATACAAAGCAGAATCTGAACTAACGGGATGAGGTGGTTCAACCCACAGCTGGAGACTGAACACACAACTCCTAACATACGGCCACAGCTGATTACAATACAACACGGTAGCAATAGGAACACTAGCAACGCGCCTCATTAACTCTGAAGTAATCAGAGACAGGGACGGTAATGAACGGTTACCGCGGGCACAGCCGAGTGTGTGGGTCATCCGTAAGCTGGGGAACTGATTAGTGCAGTAGTACTAGACAGGTCGTGGGTTGGATACCAACCGTGCTTTAACTGCACTATCATAACCATTCCAAGAGAGCGTCTGAGCCGCCATGCCTCCCTCATCCAATTAAATCACATCACAATTCTATCAACCAACAAGAAATCATCGCCCGATGATTTTTTACCGGCTAGAGGCAATACAAATGTGAAGCTGTATGAGTATACGCCTTGACTATACAGTCGGCGCGTGAACAGTGTTGCGGCGTGTTAGGAGGGAGTATTTTAAAGATATACACACATCAAAAAAAGTATCGCAACACCTCAGTTCCAAGACTGGTTGAACACTGACGGTGAATGGTTATATTACATCAAGAACACGGTTCCTTTGACTGTTCCTAGATGTCAGTAAACCTGCCCAAAGATGTAAACTACCATATATGAGCAGGGCCTATTAGACGGAGAGCGTACGACAGCCGATCAGTTCCAGTCATTCCACCAGGTGATGCAGTACTTTTTTGTGTGTGTACTATTAAATGTGCGTTCGATATCTTCATCTACGAAACGAAAACACAGTTAAAACTACGCTTCTCTAGGTGTTTTTTTTTATATGTTGAGAAACTTACTTTCGGGGTATAAAAAAAAAGGGGGGGGGGGTTTCACACTTCTGTCACGTAAAAAATACCAACTGGAACTGTAAAATCAAATTAAGAGAAGCACACGCTGGACTTTACCACGCACTTGCCATAAATGAAATATTAGGGTCACCGCTTAAGAGTGCGTG
Organism: Medauroidea extradentata; assembly: GCA_003012365.1. NCBI lineage: Eukaryota > Metazoa > Arthropoda > Insecta > Phasmatodea > Phasmatidae > Medauroidea > Medauroidea extradentata. The sequence continues at coordinate 17,390 of PNEQ01036755.1, read as the reverse complement.
GTACATAAACAAACGCTGAAAACATAAATTGATTTCGACGCTTTTTTCGAAGCCAATATGGATAAAATACTCAATGACAATCCTAGATAATGATATTTACCAACTTTATGAGTACATATTTATCCTGAATTACTAATTCGTTACGCGTGATCTCTTGGGCCGCAGTTAAATGCACGAGGTTCCGGCGTCAGAGATTGTGCCTCAGAAGTTCGTAACACTGGAAACAATTTTGTTTAAAACGTTGGCTAAAATTATTGTCTAGGATTGCTATTGTTTAACTTTCGCAAATTGGCTTCAAGGAACCTAAATTTATAGATTAATGCTTTTAGCGTTGAATTATGTACCACGCCCTCTTAAAGTCGTAGGAAAAAGTCAATAACCGAAACACTGCACGCTGTTTTCGCGCTCCGCACATAACGGCGACACGGTTGTTGACGCACGAGCCAGTCTAGACCTTATCGCCTACCTGTTTCCGTACCTCAAGGCTGCCTCTAGTGCGCACTCTGTACCGGTGTCGTAAATTTCCGCGTTTGAGGCATGGCGACAGCGGACGATAAGAGCCAGAATAACGCGCGCGACGAGAAGCATATCGCCTCTATTCGCAGCGCACCAAACTGGCATGCAAGATTTTCGTTGTAGTCTATTTCCTACGGGACTTAAAGCGGTGACCCTGAAATATTATTGTTGAATAGTTTGTGGTGAAGGTCAGCGTATCTTTCTAGTTTTGGTTTTTACAAATTCAGGTGACATTTTCCGAGTTACAGCAGTATAAAAAAAGTTTTTACCCATTTTGGTATGCCCGAAAATGATGTTTCTAACACGCGTGCAGAAATTTTAAAGTTATACAAGAGTAGCCTAGTTTCAAGTACGTGTTATTTCCGTAGATAACCGCAACAGGAATACGTTACGCGACTTCGCATGAAAAAGAAAACGCGTATCACGCTACAACTCCGTCAATGCGCTAGGCAAAATGTTCCAATAAGGAGCGGAGTGTTTTCGTACAATAATTTCTGTAGGGCTTTAAGCGGTGACCCTACACATTTATTTACGAAAAACATGGCTTCAATTCGAACGACTCATATTTCTCTGTTTTATGAACTGAGCAGGTTTTTTGTTTTCAGAAAAAACCGAGTCTGAAAAAGCCATTTTTAGCCACTTTAAAAACATTTCTAACGCGCGTGCAACATTTTCAAAAACTCAGAAGCATAGTTTGCACTGCGTTCTTTAAATAAATTAACATGTTGGGATACGCCAGGCGAGGAAAGCTCATAACTGCAAACGAGTGCATCACCTGATTTTAAAACAATCTGAACGTTTACATACACAAAACAAAACATTACATTTTCCCGTCAGAACAGCCACAGTCTATACAGTCGGTGTTTCGATAAGTATGTTTGTATTTCTCATTCCACCACATAATGCGGTTATTGTAACTAGCTCGCTCGGTTTAGTTAAGCGGAATTAAGTAGTTAACATGCGCAGAGTTTCACACACAGGCATGGCAAGCTAACAAGAATAAAGTGCAATAGACACTTTAGTAGGAGAAAATCATAATAAAGAAAATCGTCGGAAAAGACCATTTTAATGTATGTTAAAAAATGGCTTAACGTTGTATGTAATTTCATTTTGTTTAGCTTTAATTTACATCACTGTTCGATAATACGAGAAGCGCAAACCAATAACCTGGCATATTGATACCAACAGGTCAAATGAAAATGTTTATTTTAATAAGTGACGCAAATGAGCGTAGCGAAAATATGAAATTATAAAAACTTCAACAGGACAACAGACAAGTGGGAATTGACAGGCGAATGGACTATAGCAGCAGCAACGTATCACATTATAGTTAGAATGAGGAAACTCTTTACTTTAAATTGAACCCGCCGTACATATCACTTGTTGGCCTAGTAGCCAGAGCCTATTTTAGAGTAAGACCTGTGAAGCAGCTGCAGGGAGTCTACTGAGACTGAAACAAGATACTGCGAGCATCCAACTCTTATTTCTCTCTTTCTTCAATTACCGAGCAGCTTGCTGAAATGTACGCGGACCGAGCAGAGTTCAGGTGAGGAAGGAAGGCTTGGTTGGCTAGTTAACACGAAGGCGACGTCTTACAAATTACATCAGCTTCGTCATCCAGATCTCCCCGCTCAAGATGCCGACTCCAATTTGCACGCTCCTAGCTCTACTTAATTAACACAATTACCGTGGATACATCTCTCTATATTCGTGTATAACCTTGACGCGGAATAAATAATCCAGCCAGAAGGAAAAACTTCCTGCTAAGACCATGATCTTTCAATTATTTCAAACAATTGCAAATAACATTAATATTATTTAACCAAATGCTTTGAAAAAATGTGAGACTATGTACAGTCATACGACACACAATTTTGCCACAGCGATTTAAAAATAATGTACCGTTTGCTGAAAAAAAATTATTTTGCTTCATTTAGGCTTTTTTGACAACAAAACGTGTGACATCTCATGGGAAAAAAAATTTTTTAATCCGTTTGGTGTATTGCAACAGAAAAATTCAGACACCAACAATGTGGCCAAAAATTTAAGAATGCATTTTTGATATATGTATTAATTTGGGTTAAAAAATATTTTCGAACCCACCGCAAAACTAAAGAGCGAGGCCTTAAGTCATGGATGTTCAAAAAAATTTAATTCAGTGTGCCCGTAAAGACATGGTGCACTTTTGGCCGGTCACAGGAAATCAACAAAAAGAAGATAGAAATGTAAAATCTGGACCAAATGAAATGAAAACTCTGGAATTTTCTGTAGTACGATGTGCACACGAGTGCGCACACAGGTAATGACGCAACACCACGAACTGTAGATCTGCGGATCAGTCGTGCACCATGACTTTACGGACATAGGCCTACCGTATTTCGCCCAAACTTTTCAATGTTCATTACAACTCCTATAAACAATTTAAAAGAAACAGGAATTAATATTTTCTCTTGGTGGTCAATACAGCTGCTCCATAGCTCATTGGTAAAACAGTGCAGGTAGTAAGAATACGTGTCACTTTATGTTGAAGACTTTTTCTTGATTCCTTCCGAAATAAAACTTTGGCAAGATTTAATTGAAAGTATTTGAATAGGGGCGTAGTTAAATACTTTACCTTTCATTACATACCGTAAACTGGCGTTACTTAGAGCATACTTTGACCACTCAAAATATTAGTTTTTTTTTTCTGGTAAATAAACAGATAATCTGAGCCGAGAATTGTAAAAAATATCTTTGATCCTTACAGTTCATGTTTGAAACTTTCGTTACTAAACGCCATAAAAACCAAAATTCTGAGTGGACAAAGTTACCCCACAAGGTCAAAGCAACCCCTGTTTACGGTACATGGCATTCGAAAAAATCAAGTGTAACTATGAAATAACTAAGCAAATTTAAATTTTAAGATAAAAAGTCTCTCACCAAATAATAAACACTAAATAACTCCAGTACCGATTTAATCCTGTAATAAGCACCTAATAGTAAAATTTAAAGTTTATATAAGGAAACATTGCCGGTTATTCGCTATATCCTTCATATAGTAAACGAAAATGGTTATTGTTAACAAAAGAGGTGACGCAGCCTTTTAAGAACAAAGTTGCGAAAATATAGGCTGCTGCAAAACTGCACGTCAATATTTTTGAGCAAAACAAGTCCTTAAATGCACCATTTCTGCACTACAGTTGACAGTACACGATATATAGCGCATGGCGTGCGAGTTGGATCGTATTACTGTGGAATGGCATTGCACCTATTATTGGCAACTACATGCCAGACTTGTATTTAACAGGACGGTAGACATTGTCCGATGTAGCACTCCTCAGTAATATCTCCCAGCTCGCGCACCATACACTTTAAAGTCATGTGGCATTTAGTGCAATAACAGTACGTTTTCGGTCCTATGTCCATATAACATAAGCTGTTCTTCTACATGTGAGGATGATTCCCTCAACATATTGACACATAATTGTGCAACATCCTGTATACTTTGAGCAGGCGGATGCGCAGGCGTACGTCAACGAAATGACATGACAAAAGTAGACATAACGTATTGTAGTATTGGGGACATACGCCGTTGCAATATTGTGTCGTCCCAGAAATCTTAGATTGAGACTAAGAAAAAAAAAGCCTAGTTTGGCTGTAGTTAAAGGGTTCCACGTGTTTCTTAACTCAATACTGTACTGCATTAAGAAACATGCGGGAACCTAAAGGAAAAAAAAAACATGATTTGCAAAGTGACAACAGACCCATTTAAAGGTGCGCGCGGTCAATCAGAAGAGATCGCGACTGTCACTGGTCGAGCTTGGAACAGAGCTGCAGACTATAAATTCTGGCCAATTTTTCCCCCTACTTTTCACTTTTCCTTCACCTGAAGATAGGAGCAGATGGTCAGCCCCTGAAACGTCGTGAAAAGTCAGTCTTTAGAAATCTACTGTATTATTTTATGTATTCATCTTCGCATCGTCTAGCCTACTATCTGTGAAGTCGTCGTCCCGGTAGTGTCTGTACTCTGATGTCCTGAGTTTTACAGACTATTTTGCTTTATATTTCGGCTTTTATTTTTGGGTGATTTTTTTTAATTTTATTTTCCTTTATTTGTTGTAGACTAATTCCTTATGGAATCTTTCATGTTCTGCTGTTTTGGTTTATGGATGTGTTGACTACAACTAAACTACGCTCGTTTTCTCACTTTTCACTTTCGGCTGTTTTTTCTTAGTCTTATAAAAAAGATTTCTGGGACGACATAATATTACATTGGTGTATATCTACAATAGTACAGTACGTTATGCTGTCCCACTGCAAGAAACATTCAAATACATTATAAATAGGCATGTCTTAAAAGTAGTAGTTCTGGAAGCTTCTTCCGTATACTTCATTCATCATAAGATAGCACTAATAAAACTGTCACTAAATAGGACAGTCACTGGTTAGCTGGTTGTCCACATCACTTTACGACTGCGCTAGAAAATAGTTCCAAATATTTATGTAAAAAAATATTTTATTTTTGGTATCTAGAGCTACAGCATTACGAGAAGTCGCTAGCAGCACAGTTAGTAAACCCAGATTGTGCGCGTGTACCAGTGTGGAAAAAATAGTTAACATAGCTAAAAGAAAAAAAAAGGGGGGGAGGAGGTCCAATCCTCTGATTTTCGATAACGTGTAACAAGATCATACAGTTGCAGACCACGGTCGTAGAAGAACAGGTCTGGACACTCGCCTGGATATTTGACCCCCTTGTTGTTTGGCTGTAGTTCACCAAGTTACCGAGAATATTGTGTTTTATTAGCGCTGCAATTAGGGCGGTCGGACTAAACTCCGTCCACTTCCTTTCCGCTAAGATAAACAATTTATTAAAACGTATTTTTTTTATCAATTAATGAAATACTTTCTTAATTCTCAAATTTAAGAAAAGGCTCCAGCAATCTTTATTTACTTTATAAATTTAACAATGAAAAAAAGTGGACGGAGTTTTAGTCCGACCGCCCGGAAAACAGCGCCAAAAAGTACGGCATTCTCGGTAACTTGACGAATTACAGCCAAACAACAAGGGGGTCAAGCAAAATACATTGTTAGATAGGCGAGTGTCCAGACCCGTTCTTCTACGACCGTGTTGCAGACTTAACTTTCATGCAATCGGACCACAACGAGCGCAGGTTTTAAAGTCGACCACTTGACTTATCGCCTCTAAGCGTACGGCTCTCAACTGGCGTTTGTCTTGCCCACAAGGACTTAACTTTAAGGTTTGTGTGTTTGCCAGGAAATATAGTCAATTGTCTTAGAGCTAAAACTTATCAAGTGACTAATTGTGGTTACAAGATGGCCGTCAACAGCTCAGCAAAGTTTAACACTAACCGGGTTAATCAGGATAATTTTCGTGGACATGTTAGGGAAAATAGGGCGTGTAGTAAGAACATAACACGCCAAACATAGTCGACCAGGAGGAGTCTATGCTGTTTACCCTTGCTTGCAAAAAATAAGAAAAACCGAAGGTATGCAATTAGGCCGTTATTCTTCGGTGGAATGGAAACGTCATTAATAGAGATGATTATAGATGACGGTACATCGCGAAAATGTTTTGTGCTAACATACCTTTGAAAATGCTGTAGTTCCTTGCAACATAAATTATTCGGTGATATACTTCTGACACAACGTAGCTGTCTGCAGACCAATAACAGGCATCATCATTACAATGTCGGGATCCTTATTGGTTCAGTCAAATAGGGTAACAGATCCACCCACAAGTTAAAGCCAGCAATCTTCTGGTAAGCTGAACGTTCGTTGAAACACAGCAAACAGTCAAGTTTTCCCGCGATAAACCATTATCACGTTCAGCTTATGAAAAGATCACTGTCTTTAGCTTGTACGTGGAGCTGTTACCCTATTTGACTGAGCCAATAAGAATCTCGCTATTGTAATATTTCATGCCTATTATCGGTCTGCAGACAGCTACAATGTGTCAGACCAGACGTACATCACCCAATCGTATGTCACAAGAAACTACAGTGTTTTAAAGCGTACGTTGGCACAAAAAAACTTTCGCGATATGCCATCATCTTCTAGTCATTAGTAGGGCCCGGTAGTTTTCGCGAAAAGATTTTTGCAGCACTTTGTTTCAGTTCCTTACATGCGCACCTGCATCTCTGCTTTGTGCCCAGTGATTGGAAGCCTTAACATACAACGTCTGGAGGTTAAACCCACAAATCACAGACGTGTTGTGTCGCAGTTATCCGTGTACTGATTGGCACAGTCAAATGAATAACGACTCTGCACAAAAACACACTGTCAATAATCATGAAGTTGAGCTGCAGGTGTGCACGTAAGACACTGAAACAAAGTAGGGCAAAAACCTTTTCGCGAAAACTACCGGGCCCTAGTTATTAGTAATCCAAAACATTGGGCTAGTCATAAGAGTGTGTTTTACACTAATTGTGAAGCGCCAATAACAAATATATGGTGTTTATCTATGTCTACGTCAAATATGCGAACTCAAAAACACGACTGGGACACAGACAACCATATTCATTCTAATTCACCACTGTTTACGGTAACTAGCACATGGCTGAAGCACCATCCGCGTAAAAACTGCCTATATCCGTGAATTCATTATATATTATCCTGGTATAATCCTTACCGCGTATTAGCTCTCCAAATTACAACAGGCTATGCCAGGGCTGGAGAGAGAACGGTAGGGAAAATCAGAGTCATGAGTTAACAGGGTTGATCTTCCAGCGGGTCACAACGGGGCTTTCAACGTGTCTCGTCGCCAATTTCACAGATAGGATGCGTCCGACGCGACGGAGCGAATGCACATCGCTAGTGGCGGCCATGGGATTAGTCTGTCACGGCATCTCTTAGCCCTGCACTGCCATGTTTCATCACCGGAAATACACTTCCATAGTGCGGCAAGAAGCCAGCTTTATCTCACTATGTCCGACTGTCTTCGCTGCACACGCACACACACAAGCCCTAGGCACTGAATGATGATAAACAGAACGCTTGCGGTTTCGTCGCCCGGTAAAATACTGGCATAACAATAAATAATAGTTACATGTATTGCGAGAATCATACGTAACGAATGCATTGATCCGCGATTATAAATTAAAACATAACAGCTCATTATTACACTTCAGTTAATATATTGTACGGAATAAAAGACTTACTTATTTGTTGACATGTTGCTGGTATTACGCTGTCCAACTTGTGTAATGACGGTTATATTGTTACGAGATGTTGTTTACGTTTAATTATTAAAAAGGTATTATACTTTGCACTAAACTGATATATACGATAAAAACATGGATGTCACCGTATTTTGAAAACCAGTGTAGCGGCCTGCGCCTTGCATAGCTGGAGGGTTGTGTATGCAATAATTTACAGACCAATCAACGGTGCATCCGAATTGAGAACCTGGTTGGACTATCGACTTAAGCCAGATTTTAAGTCGTTAGTCCACAAATTATAAATTTAAGATTTGTCTAGCTTTGTTCTATAAACAAACTGTTTCCCTCAGACAATATAATATTGAGCTAGAGACCATCATATAAAGGTGACTACATTCATTTACCAGGACTTCAAAAACTTTGAAATTAATTACCTCAAAACGCCATTTTCTAACTTAAATCGTTAGTTTAACCAGGTCACCAATTGTCATTGGTCCAGTCAGATGGAGGACTCGTCAATAACAATAGAAAACCGTCAGATACTGACACGTTATATTGAAGCCTAGCCAACCGTCGACTTCTCCCGCGATACATCAGTATCCCTTAATGGGGAATTTAGTCAGCTCTAAGGAAATTGTGAGCCATTGATTTTAGACGAAAATTTGGCACGGACTTGTTTCAATGCCTTACTTGCTCATCTGCAGCTCTGCTGCATAGTTAACTGATCAGATGTTTTCAACTCTCAGCGTCTTGCGGCTGTACCTACAAATCCCAGACACACGAGTCCTTAAATACAGTAGAAACTCGTTGCATCGTCTTCGTTTCCATCATTTTCCCGTATCTATCGTTTATTTTTGTTGGCCCTGAAAATGTTCCTACTGAAACAAGGTTTAAGAAGTCCACATCAATCGTTTTCGTAAGTATCGTTTTTCCCGCATCCATAGTTCAAAATATCTTGTCCCGCAGACAAAAATTAGGCGTATCGATCGTTATTGGCAGTAACCTCTGATTGGCACTGTCAAATGACTGACGACTCGGTACAAATGTACGCTGCCAATTACCGTGAAGCAAAGCTGCACGCAAGACACTAACATTTGGTGAAAAATTATTTGTATCGAAAACAAGCGTCTCTGAGGATTTTTACATGATACAAACATAGGTTGAAACATTATATACTAGGTCTTGAGCACGGTTAGAATTGAGAGGTATGGAGAAACTACTAGGATAACCACGAAAATACCAACCAGCTCACAGCAAAGCCCGCCACGTTTACCACAAAAAATAATTGGGAGTGTCACCACCAGAAAACACAACGAATGAACAACTAATCATACATTACTTGAGTAACTACGTATTTACCACAAATACTATCAAGTATGTACAAAATCAAACACGAAAATTTGAATTTTCCTTGTTTCACAATTTTCAACATAAAAATACAGCCAAAATTGTTCTGCAACAAAATTCATAACTTTAGTTCTTTAAAAGTGCATAGAAAATGAATTCTAAAAAAAGTTATACCTTAAATATAAAGGTTTATTTAAAATCCATATTGAAAAACAATAAAAGGCGACCACAAAAAAATTAATTTTAAGGGCTTGGCTTAATATATTGACTGATTTCCTTCAACACAACCGAGTGTACGAAATTCTACCATAACTATTTACACAGAAATAAATGACACCTAAAAAATATTTATTCGTAGTAAAGTTAGTAAAAAATGTACGCATCTAAGGATCTTCTATTTTTGTAGTTGCATTGTGGCTTCCAAAAAAAGGCAGACTTCGATTACTAATTTTAGAATTAATTTAAATAGAACGCTACTTCAAAACTTAAAAGCTCATTAAGTCTTTATTGATGCCACTGATAATTTGTTATTCACTTCTCTGAGAAACACCAGTTGGTTATTTCATACGAAAGTAAATTATATGTCTTAAATTTATATTTTAAATCATTTAAACCAGGCTGCAGTAATGCACGTGCTATGCGGGAGCGGACGTATTGTAATGTATCATGGCGACATAACGATTACTAACTTAACTTGCATTGTTAGAACACAATAATATACAACAAAATGTACTTAGTACTTATTTATTTCCTAAAAATTAATAACTTTTAATCTGCATTGCTGAAACACAAACGTATACAACAAAATTTATGTATTTACTTCCAAAACGGGTCAGAAACGAAAAACAAATTTTGATGGGACTATTTTTGTTTCAATAACCAACATAAAAAATTGGTCCATGTAACGAAAAAAAAAAAAAAAAAAAAAAAACGGCAACATCATGTGCTCAATAAATTTTCCAATATCACTGGTTGATTTTTTTATGTTGGAATTCCATACGTCATACGGGAGAGTTTTTAAAGCACCGTGGCACGTCACATAGAATTTTTGTGTGAATAATCATATTATCATACAGTTTTGACTATTACAAAATAATAACGACCAGATGTTTTGATTTTAGCATACAAAACTATAAAACAAAAAACTATTTTACATGATGAAAACTCATCAGAGGTACGACTAACACCAACTTTAAACAATATTCGGTATAGAGAGCCGAAGTACAATACAATGACTAGCGAATTCCCGGGAATTTCTTCGCGTGATTTTTAATTGTATACGATTTTATAGTGCTTACCCTATTCTGCCGGCCTATACAGTTTTTCCCCCCGCCCCCTCTATCTGGTTCGCAACACCTATAGGCCCTAAAACTCTTACATTTTTGTCAGAAACCTTCGCTGGCGCACGCATAACTCACTGGAGTTTCATCACAATTGAATTATTTGTATAGGAACCAATTTTTAACTGTGTTCCAAGCGCGATAAAAATATAATTTTATATTTATAAAAATAGTTTTAGTTTTGTAGACGGTACTTGTTAGTACAGTTTAATCTTACAAAACAATTTAAGCTCTCACAGTTTTCTCATAACGGGCGTCAAAGTCAAAATTTGCATGTTACGCTGTATGCAAATAGTAAAAACCAACTGATTTCTTAAATTAATTAATTCCCGATTAACTAACATCCCATGACCTACGTGATAAAGCATTTAGAAACCCATGACGTAATATTTTGAATTAAAAAAAACACAAAATTAAAGAAAAAAAATTTTTTAAATACAAAAAAAAGTTCACTGTAATTTTTCTTAATTTTTTGTTATATAGCCCATGGCATGTTCTTTCACTGTTAGTCAATTGGTTTTTACCAAGAGGGAACTGTACTCACAAGTATCGCCAACAAAACTAACATGAATTCATACAAATATAGTATAACTACAATGGCAGTTTTACAACCTACTACGTGTTAGCAACAGAGCAATTTTTTTTTAATTTCTCTCTACATTCCCTTATTTTTATACATATTTACGATGAAAAGTAGTCTATGCCATTCTCCAGGTCTCAGGCTACCTCTATACTGAATTTCATTGCTATCCGTTCAGAGGTATAGTAGTAAAAATTTAACAAAGTTAATATTGCAATTATAATATTAAAGTTTGGGGTCACAAAAATAAACTGTTCGATAGACGAGATAAATTTTTGCTGGATTTTCACACGTATTGAATAAAAAGCTTGTAGCATTTACTCAAACCTAGAAACGTGGTTTTATAAGTATGAATTCTAAGATAATATGTAAGCTAACTCAAAGTTTGGTACAATATTTCTACCTACATTTTTTCCAGCAAGGCAAAGGGTCCGGCAAGTTCTTCAAAAATCAAATATTGCTACCTAGTTTTTCACACAAATTAACAAGTGCCCGCATTATTTTCTCAGTCTGTAGAAAACTCGAAAGTTGCGGTGGTACCTTTAGAGTTTTCTTTTTTTTTAGGATTTTTTTTATTAAAACGAGATATTTGATCACGGCTAACAGCAGAATGATAAAAAAATATGGAAAGGAGATGTTTTAGCTTCACAGACTTGCTCCTTTGTACACAAATGTTTGTGTAAATAATGTAAATTATTTGCCTTAAATGCTTTGAATGAATTTTTAGTATGTAGCCGAAAATATATTGAAAAATAAATGGACCGCAATTAGAAAAAATCTCTCCATGATTAAAAAGACATAGGCACCACGAGCGATAATTCTATTTTTAAATGTGCACACATATATTATCTCCTCTATAATAGTGATTTTATGAATAGGTTCCAACGGCAATATAATGATAATCTGTCATTAAAAAAAAAAAAAAAAAAAAAAAAAAAAAAAAAAAAAAAAAAAAAA
>PNEQ01036754.1:0-22622 GCA_003012365.1 Medauroidea extradentata | reverse complement strand
GTTTCTCATTTGACTGTACCAATCACAATAAGGTTACTGTAACACCACACGTCTGTGATTTGCGTGTAAAACCCCACGACACACGAATGTCAAAACATCCAATCTCTGACCGTGAAGCAAGTCTGCAGACGTGCACACAAGTCACTGACACAAAGTGAGGCAAATTTCTTTTCGCGAAAAGTTCATGTCTCTACCCATTGCCACTACATACTAAACTACTACTGCAGCCATATATGGTAACAGTATGTCTTTTTTCCCGTTAATTTGGCATATATTTCCAATACAAACTGGTATTCCGAAATGTAGAAATTATGGCGAAAATGTACCTTTGCTTAAAAAGTATATGATATGCTTATGATTAAAAACAAAAATTTCTCTTAACATAATAAATCCAATAAAATACCAATCAATCAAATTTGCAGAACTAACATTTAGGCGCAAAATTAAAATCCAATTTATAAAAAATCTAAATATTTTCTATTTGAAGTTCGCGTCGCGTCGGCCAATTTGTCAAGCTGAAGTCGCAGAAACCTCGGCGAGGATTAGCAGATATATTTTATTCGTCATGTCGTGGCAGTTGTTTCGTGTGTGATTCCGGCATCATGGTTATTGACAGCGCGCGTGTTTGTCCGGAGGCGTCTTTTATTATTTCACTGAGGACTCGGTAGTTTTCGCGAAAATATTTTTGCCCCACTTTGTTTCAGTGCCTCACGTACACACCTGCAGCTAAACTTCATGATTATTGGCAGAATTTTTTTGTGCAGAGTTATAAATAATTTGACTGTTACAATCAGTATATGGATAACTGCGACACATCAGGTGTGTGATTTGCGGGTTTAACCTCAAGACGCTGGGTGATACGGCATCCAATCACTGACCACAAAGCAGAGATGCAGGTGCGCATGTAAGATACTTAAACAAAGTGCTGCAAAAATATTTTCGCGAAAACTACGGGGCCCTATGTATCAATCACTGCGTGTTGAACCACATATCTGTGATTTGCTTGTGGAATCCCCAATACGCCGTTGAGAGTAAAAACAACCTGCTAGTGACAATGATTATACGTACAGCTGTGAATTCCGCGTTGTTATTTAACCGCATACAAGACTCCAATACACTGTGTTTGTCAGCGGTCTTGGAGGCGTGCCTGAAATACCTTTTTTCAGCCAATGAATTTAGGTGAACTTTTAATTGCCTCCGACCATGTAATGGATACGAAGGCCCGGAGCAATAAAAAAAAGTACTGGAGATTTTTCGGGTGTCTAAGTTGGTGAATAATAGTCTGTCAGCAAAGAAAGACGTGAAGCATGCATGTCTGTTACTACGAATAGCAGCTGCAGATGTACGCGCAAGACACATAAGGCCTTGTTACCGAGTTTTGCTGAGATTTCTGAAATATTTTTTTATTGCTACCTGATACTCATAAAAATTTTGCTCCACAGTTTTGTCACTTCTGTGTTATAATTTGTAGCTGAATTTTTGTAGAAACATACTGTACGTTTTTTTTTTTTTTTTTTTTTTTTTTTTTTTTTTTTTTTTTTTTTTTTTTTTTTTTTTTTTTTTTTTTTTTTTTTTTTTTTTTTTTTTTTTTTTTTTTTTTTTTTTTTTTTTTTTTTTTTTTTTAAGATTTCATCACCCAAATCACCACGTTTTTTGGCGTGAAAATAAGCAAAAATACAGCAAAATATTTTTCCACTGACGGATGGTACATTATTTTTAAAAACGCATACACAGTAATGTACATCGTGTGACTGCACATCGACTCAAATATTTTTCAAAGCTTTTGGTTATTAAATTTTTAGAGTTATTGTCACTAATCTGAAAAAACTCAGGAACAAGACCTTACAAGCTGGTGCAACCCATTTTCACGTAAGCGAAGGTCTCTACACATAAACACTGTAAACATTTATTTCTAATTTATTACACTGATGTAGGCTAGCGATAAGGACGCTGCCTTTACTTCACAGTTCTGGCGGCAGCAAAGATAGGGGTTTTTCATGTTAAATTGCATTCGATATGGCTCGGATACGTTTTGTGATATCGCTTCATGTCAAAACCGTTTTCTGCATCGAGAAAAAATAAATACAGCGAAATGAATAACATTTCAAGGAAAATATTGTGAATAGCCGTTTGTTTTATAGTGATTTCAGTGCGTGATATGCTTTCTTGCTCACAGTTTTCAGGGTACTAAAACACTGCCTAAAAGACCTTTTAGCGATGTGCGCTGCACCGATGTGAATGGGCGACTTGAATAGAGGCGGAGCTTCAGTCAGGTGTGGGATACAATTCCTATCTCCATGGATACCGCAACCGAACATAACCTTCATTTAGCTGTTTGGCGTCAAATGTCCCGGATGAGATGTACGTCAAGAAAATTGATTATTTGTTTGGAATTTGCCGCTTTTTCATGTATTTGCGTATCTTAACCATGAAATTGAAACTAATATTTTGTACCCTTGCGTGCAAATCTATGAATGCGCAACTGTTTTGCTTTCCGCAATTACCAACTAACAAATCAGCATGTTTGTAAACAAGCTTTGTTTCCCACAGTACTTTTCTCCTGCGGTGACGTCAGGGGGCGTGTACTTCAAGTCGTCCATAAATGTGTCACTGGTGCGTATATGTAGCTTCTACAGGTACTCAGCCATATCCCCATACCTTCTCCCGCCGTGGCTCTGAGGAAGGTCGCAACATTAAGAGTGTGTTGTAGATAAATAAACGCTGAAAACATCAATTGATTTCCACGCTTATTTCTAAGCCAATATAGATAAAATACTCTATGTCAACCCTAGATAATAGCATTTGCCAACTTTAAGAGTAAATATGTATCCAGAATTACTAATTCGTTACGCGTGATATCTTGCGCCGCAATTGAATAAAAAGAGGTTCCGGCGCCAGAGATTGTGCCACAGAAGTTTGTTACACTCGATACAATTTTGTTAAAATCTTTTTCTAAAACTATTGTCTGGGATTGCATTTTTTTTTTTACTTTCGCAAATTGGCTCCAAGAAGTCTGCAGTTATAGATTAATACTTTTAGCGTCGAATTATACACCACGCCCTCTTAAGGGTATTCAAGTGCGACAAAATCATTAATTTTTATTTTATTAAATAGTCCTAGTTTTATAGACGATACTTGTGAGTACAGTTTACTCTTACGAAACAACTTTTGCTCGTATAGTTTTCTCACAACGGGGCATAAAAGTCAAAATTTGCATGTTACACTGACAAGCACATAGTAAAAACAAACTGACTTGCTTTAATGAAATAATCCACGGTTGACTAATGCTCCATGAGCTACGCAAAAAAGCATTTACAAACCCACAATAAATATTTTGAGTTAAAAAAGTCGCAGAAGTACAATGAAATAGTTAAAAATTCAGCAATTTTTTAAAATACAAAAATAGTTAACGGGAAGTTTTTTTAAATACTTCTTTACATAGCTCATGGAATGTTATTTCACTGTGAATTATTTCGTTTTAGTAAGTCGTGCAAATTATGACTTTGATGCATCGTTATGAGGAAACTGTGAGAACTAAATTTTTTCGTTAGCGTAAACTGTACTCACAAGTATCGTCTACAAAACTAACATGATTTTATACAAATAAAATTTTATGTATTTATGGTACTTGAACACCCTTAAGTGGGTGTTTTAGATAAATAAGCGCTGAGTTCTACTATTGAGATCTAAATTTTTGAAAGTAAATACAGAAAAACTTCAAAACAACAACCCTTGAAAATCACATTCGCCAACTTTATGAGAAAACATTTACCCAGAATGATGAAATAGTTAAGTGTGATCTCTTATGCTCCTATTAAATGCACGAGATTTTGGCGTCAGAGATTGTCCTTCAGAAATACGCTATCCAAGAAAAAATGTTTCTCTCTCAGAATGTCGGCATAAACTGTTGTCTAGGATTGCTGTTTTTTGATTTCTGCAAATTGGCTTCGAGAAACCTACAATTCTGAACTGATGTTTTAGCGCTGAATTATTTACCATGCACCTTCAGAAAAAGCAGATGAGGTAAAATGGTTTCCCTCCTATCAATGTTAGTGTTCATGTGAATGCTTAGCAAACAGTAATATGCATACTGTTGTTACCTTACATGTACTGTCACGATAGTAATTATAATGTTCTTCGTACAAGCTGAAACAAGGTTAGTGTCCCGTGCTGTGATATTGTTTCCCAAAATAGCTCCAGGCGAAAGCTGAAATTGTTTCCTAACAAAGGCTTTGGCCGACTCCTCTCTCAACTCCATTCATACCAAGCTGTGTGTCGTCGTCTCTTATTAACTCACTGTCGACGAGACGTAAAGTCCACACACCTTATCGTACAGTTCTGTGTATGGGTTAAAAACTTGCAATACTAATTGAATTGTCTTATGCAGACGGCATTCAAGTCATAAACCTAAAGAACTTACAAACATTATTATACATTAAAAATTCAGTAGCTTAACAAACAAAGTCTAACACAGGTACGGTGTGAACATGAGAATTGTTAATCAACGAAATAACAATTGATGTTTTAGTTACAGTTGTTTATGTTCTACTTCATCAAATGTGAGATGGCTTCTTCTGGCAGAACACCATTCGATTATGAAGGTTTTTATTTACAGCGAAGTGACGTTGAATATCATCACACTTTCCACTCTCACAGGGGGGAAAAATGTACCAGAGAGTCGTGTCGATGTAGTTCTAGTGGGACAGGATGGTTTTAAACGGAGTGTTGTGGTTTGCCATGCTGTACCCCGCTACCACGCGGGACGGATGATCTCTGTGCGAGCGACGGAGAGTGTAATGCCACCACAAGAGCGTGTGAAATGCATGCGGCATGTGCTTGGAGTGTGGGCTGCCCAGCAGCTGTCTGTCATGGCGTCAGATAACACTGCACTCAGCCAACCGTCGTCCTGTAAAACATGCTATGCTGGAACAAACATGTAAAACTACCTCAGCTGAGTCGAGGTTAACACTGTAAAAAGTTATTTATAAATTTTGTACGCTGATGTATAGTAGTCTTAAGAAAGCAGGTGTGGTAAAATTTTTTATCATATTTTTATGGTTTTTATAAGAAATTATCATACAAGTTGGGGTGAAATACGATTACGTTTTATCTAATAATATAATTAAGGAGGTTGCTCAGATAATACTTGTTTAGGGTTGGCGTCGTACAAACAACACACTCAGTTGCTTAGGAATTTTATCCGCGATTTCTATTGCTCACTTTATCCCGAACGACCTATATTTGTTTTCATCTCAATGGTTGGGAAAGTTCTTCATTTCCGCCATCCGAACTGCCGGCCAACCATACATCAAATTAACACACGGTAGCATAGAATCTAGTTTACTGTCAGACAACAACGTGGAATTCGCAGATATCCAGCGATGTCATCGCAGCTTTCTGATGTTAGTTAATTTAGGGAAATTATACTTCTTACAATTGCCGTTGGCTGGCTTGTGCTTACATTGTAAATGCGCGTCCATTGTATTTCTTGGAACACCTAATGAATTGTTAATGTTCGAAAAACAGTTTTGACTAGAAAATCTAAGAGAAATTTTAATGTCTTAAAATGATATCGCAATGTCGGTTTAAGTGCAGTATAGTTTATCGGAAATTTCAAGCCATATTATAGTCAAAAATCCGTATAGATTAATTCCTCTCAATTATGCATTAGACCTTGCGCAGATTTCGCCACTTGCTGTAATATTTAGGTTTTAAACAATACACTTTTTTCTTGTATACTGAATTTTTCATGACATCTTAATTTCCTATAAGCATATAGTATACACTACTGCTTCATATACTAGCTCAAGAACAGTCTGACATAGCAACGTTTATACCAAGTCGTACAGCAACCATAACGGACTTTAAGTTATTTGATTGGCTGTTTTATATAAGTTTCAGTACTTATACCTGTCCTATATACAGTTACAGATTGTATAAAAGCCTTTGAATCCGGACTGACACATTGCAGTTTTATAGAGCTGATCGTTCGACGCTATAACTTCCTGTAGCAGAATTAAGTGACAAAAATCACACTGCCATTTAAATCATGAAGGACTACATTCATTAGGTTTTCAAATGTTCAAGAATAGATTGTAAATTTATATTATCTAAGAAGGTGTAATGGTGTTTGAACCCAAATTTCATTATGAAAAAATATTAATAATCTTAGTTTCAAGTAGTTAGGTAACATTTAAAGGAAGTTCTTCAAATATTTAAATAATATTTAGTAATTTTATACATATCACGTAGAATATAATAATAAATAAAAATAATTAATTTGTAAAGTACGGTGTATTGTAGACTACATGTGTAAACTTGATATTAGTAAGTGTGGACAAAATATACGCAGAACTTTAAATACATTTTAATTTATGATATGGAAACGATATGTCCTACCGCATCTTTTTTCAGGTTACAATTTTTATTTTCAATTTAATTACAGTTAACCGTTATTTTAGTAAAAAAAATATTACTAGTCCGCATTATTAAACTAAAACAGTCATTTAACATGTGGAATATGATTGAAAGTTATTTCGTTCATTTTGTCCAACAAAATAGAGCAATATTAAAGTAAGCTTTTTTGTGCAGAATACATAGTGCACGTACGCGTACGAAGCAGTCCAAGTGAATGGAAACTAAAGTAGAGTACCGTTATTGAAAATTCCAGACATTGCATTTCAGTTTGGTATGCGTGATTGGGAAACATTGATCATTTACGGGTTGTTCATATAAAAAACGGATACGTAAGACTGCGTTAATAATAATTTTGTAATTTTCAGGGCATCATCAACGTTATTTGTCTATACATAGCGTATTTTTTTACGACGATCCTAACACACAGTATCGGTGTTAAAGCCTTCATAAAAGAGACCTTAGCAATTGTAAATTCCTCATTTCATTACCTCTTCTGATATAGATTTTAAAAGTCCGCTCTAAAATTTCTTTGTAAAATTTCTCAGAAATACATGTAGCAGCAGTTTAACCGCTATCTACGGTTGGTTTAATTATGCATAAAAATGTATGTGAGAGTTTAACATTAATTTCCCTGTAAAAGTACAACAAACATATACTATAAAATAACCAAACCTTAGTAGGTGTTATTTTTTAATGCGGTTGTGTAAAATATAACATTCATGAAGGATGAAAGTAAATTTTAAACAATCGTACATTTGTGAGAGATAAAAAAACTCACTATGGAACTTATTTTATTTCTTGACCAGAACTGTCCAGTATTTTAGACGAATGAAATTCATGTTTTCCTGGAATTATAAAACGTTACATCCGTTAAATTTCTTAGTTCTCAGAGATTGAGTTTATGTGTTGGTATATTTTATTTAGAATCTCAGTTACGTGGAATTTCTTGACTGCACGATATTTCGAACTCGACATCTCACGACAAGTGCGACGCCACCTTCTGGTTTGTAAATCATTCCGGAACAGACGGAAGGCCTAATTTACCGTGTTTAACTAACTGGTAATATCTTAGCATGTTGTGCATAATTTACAAAACACGCTCTGTCAAAATCAGTTCAGAGTTTACCCATTCAAAATAACAACATTACATTGTTACATCAAACCGCAAACGGAATTTACTGTTTTAAATTTTCTGTGAGAATGTGTGAAACAAGAATCTAATTAATTACAAACTAGCAACCCGGGTATTAATCTAAACTCAAGATTTGAAGTATATACATTGGCATGCCGCACATTTATTTATTTGTCCGGAAAATATGACAAAAAATTCGGATAAAGCAATCAATTAATTTTTTTGATTATCTTATCGCTACCAAACTTAACAGGATCATCTGCTACGCTTATCTGAAGATTGCCTGTAAATTACATCAAAATCACTCCATAGGGAACATTTATACACACATATATTTATATATCTAACATATAAAATTCTCGTGTTACAGTGTTTGTTTCCATACTCCTCCGAAACGGCTTAACCGATCTCAATGAAATTTTGTATATACGTTCGGTAGGTCTGCGAATAGGTTTTTATCTATTTTTATACTCCTAAGTACTGTTGTTTAGTAAATATTTTTAATTTAATAATTTTAGAACCCGGCCGATAATTGTGTATGTGATAATTGATCAGTTATCCCTACGAGCTGATACCAGTCTATCCCCACCAGGTGTCGCTGCTGTATTATTATTATTATTTATTAATATCTTTATTATTAGACCTCTTCCACTTATATACCACATCCTTACAAACTTACAATAAGTTATTTATGTGACAAAACAACGTTTGTCGGGGCAGCTAGTATAGCTATAGATTAATGTTAAACAAACTGACATGAAAATAAAATCTCTCAAGTTGAACATACCTGCGTTCAGTCGTCACAAATTTACATAAGAAAGTATGAAATGTGTTTCTTGAGTGTATGTTAAATTATAAGAGTGCTCTCTTGTAAAATTATACTTCAGGGATAAAAGTAGTGATAGTTTATGATATGGTAGATAGAATAAACATGATAAAACATTTTCATCCTTTACATTAAAGGAAATTAAACCTTTGAAACTGTTAATTTAAATATAAGTCTATAACTTATGCTGAATATGTGAGACGTTGTAAAAAACATTGTACTAAAATTTACCGTTTTTAAATATGCCCCATCCAAATATAAAAGGTTTAATTTCATAAATTCGCTGCAATGATAATTTCAGGCATTTAAGTGTATACGTTTTTCATACTTATTTGCTAATCTGGTTATACTAACTATTATAAAAGTGTGTTAGAAGTGCGTTAATAAAACACGCCATGACAAGAAACATTGCTTTGTGTACATGAATTTTTACACGCACACTTAAATATATGCGTTTTTTAATACCAAAATCATAGTTATTATACCTAAATATGTGTGATATTATATATGTACACATTTTTCATTCGTAGAAATATTTGTACATAATTTAACTTCCTGAAGCTGTTATCCGTAATTACATAAAAAAATGAAAAAAATCTTAAAGTGATTCAGTTTACACTTTTTTAATTCTCGTGTTGGGACCTTGAAACACTGTATGCGGGGTACTTTTAAGGTCTCTTAAATGTCCGTACGGTCCAATTGGGCGTAATCAACGTATTTGGCAATGGGGTAAACACATTGATACTACTTACAACTTATTTTAATACCATACTTTCATCCCGTGATTTACTACGTGCTGTATCCTTATAATTGAAACGACATAAAAATCTCGTGTGTAAGTGTGTGACGTTTGATTTGTCAGTCTGCAACTTTCTGGCATTTAATAGAGTATTACAGATTTAATTTTTTTTGCTTTGTTGTGTAAGTACATACAGCATGGGACCGGAAGTTTTCGCGAAAAGATTTTTGCAGCACTTTGTTTCAGTGCCTTACGTGCACACCTGCATCTCTGCTTTGTGGTCAGTGATTGGATGCCGTAACATACAACGTCTGGAGGTTAAACCCGCAAACCACAGACGTGACGTGTCGCAGTTATCCATGTACGGATTGGCACAGTCAAATAAATAATAATTCTGTACAAAAACACTCTGCCAATAATCAGGAAGTTGAGCTGCAGGTGTTCACGTAAGACACTGAAACAAAGTGGGGCAAAAATCTTTTCGCGAAAACTTCCGGTCCCTCTGCATGCGCCATGTAAGTTGGCGGGTAACGAGCTGGAATGTGTTGAATATAATATTACTATCGTTTTAAATTCGAATGGCTAATTTATATAGGTCGATTTAATTCCGATATTTATAGGATACTAGGTGTTTTTTCTGCGGCCTGCTGCTTGAGTTCCTTGAATGTGCCCTTCACTCAGTAGCTGCCACTCGGCATCAAAGCTGGCGCGCAGTGTAAATTAGAATTTTTGGCGGAAAGGTATTTGAGCATAATTTAAAAACGAGCTGAAAGTTTTTAATTTTCTCTCTGTTGCTATTTCATCCAACTGCGGGAAAAAATAATTCTGTAGCAACATTATCGAAATTAAAAAGAGTTGCTTTTTAACGTTTTTAATTATATTATTTCACATTTGTATTTCTTTTACTTACGCATACTAAATATTAAGTTATATACTACCGTGAAAATGCCATAGTTTCTCTTATACGTGTAGGCGTACCTAAGAGTACACTGACCAACATATCTTTCGAATTTTTGGTATGAAAAAATTGCAGCTTTCATAAAAACCCCTTTTATACGTCCATTACATACTTAATTCCATTTGTAATGTATATTTAATACAGCATGTCCCTCTCTTTTAGCGAGGATCTCTACTCACCTTCGTCAAAACGAATGAATTGAATTATTCACCTCAAAGCAAATTATAATTCCTCCTATGGAGTAAACAGTCCACAAGTGCGAGTTCGCAATTAGGATTATTACGCCTCTTTAGACGATGGCCATTATAAGTTTGAGACACGGTTAATTTGAATTTTTAAAGGCTTGTTCCCGAGTTTTTTTCAGACTGGTGCCAATAACTCAATTTTTTAAACCAAAAGTTTAAAAGTTTTGAAAAAATTTGAGTCAATGTGCAATCACACGATGCACAATACTGTGGACGCGTTTTTTTTTTTTTTAAATAATGTACCATTCGCCAGCAGCAAAAAAAACCTTCATTTTTGCTTATTTTCACGACGAAAAACGTGGTACTATGGGTAATGAAATCTATAAAACAGTTCAGTATAATTCTACAAAAAAATTCAGCTACAAATTATAACATATAAGTGTCAAAACTGTGCAGTGAAATTTTCATACGAGTATTAGGTAGCTATAAAAAAAAATATTTTCGAAATCACTGAAAAACTCCGTAACACGGCCTTAAACGGTTGTGGCAATGGGAGTTTACAATTAGAAATTATTGGTTTGTGGACATACGCAATTTCTCGTGTTCCGTTGACTAAACTTGTATTGAAATACAAAGTGACAAAATACAAAAAAAAAAAAAAAAAAAACACGCACACAAAATCACAGAACACGTAAGGAAAAACAATCCCAGAGGAACTCCGTCAATTTTATTATTTATTTTTATTTTATCCCCGAAATGTGGAATTTTATCGTTAATTTTAACTTGTGCTGTGTTTTGTTTTTTATTTGTTGTACACTGTCCACTGTCTATGTACTTTCTCCACCTTTTCTCATATTGGGAATATGGTTTTTCTTTGTGTCTGTATTTTGTGTTAGGGTGTTACCACATTCTTGACTGAATTCAATCTTAAGAATTCTTGTTGATTTATATTCATATATGTTTATATACATAAATAAAAAAATAATAAAGAAGCTGACGTTGTTCCTCTGCTATTGTTTTTTCTTACGTTTTCTATGCTTTTTCGTGTGAATTTTTTTGTATAACGTTTCTGAAATGTTAAGGACCGATTTTTAAATAGTTATCCTCGCGAAGTAGTAAAATATATTGGAAAAACGACTGTATTGATACCGTGAATTACTGCATTAGTTCTTACCGCTGTTACAGATACACGTGTTTGCCGCTTTAATTTTTCTACTGGTAGAATACATCAGATGTTTACCACAGCAATCAAACAAAGATTTTGAATCAAATTCAGGCATTTCTATGTATTTGTGACAATTAGTAAAGCGCATTAAAGTTACATATTCACGATGGTTATAACTGTGAGACACTTTCGAACATAAATATTAAGATCATATCATCCACCTCCGCAATGCTACATCCATCTTTCAACAAAGTTTGGCGTAGCAGTAGTTTACACGGAAAAAAAATAATTATTCGTGGCAACTACAAAATATTTTGTAGGTATTTAACCTACAAAATTCATTTTGTTGTCACAACAAAAACATTTTTCTGGCACCACTAAAATATTGTGGCCAGCACAAACTTAGTTTGTGGTTACTACAATATAATTTTGCAGTGAAGACTTCACACAAAATTTTTCTTTCATTGTAGCTGCTGGAGCTGCCATCATATTGCTGCAAAGTACTAGAACATTAATTCTACTGGATTCACAGCCGACATTACGTAGTTGCATAAGAACTATTTGGAAAAGTGTAGGACGACATAAGTACATAAGCAGTTTTCGTGGTAGGGAATCCCATTGCAGTAAGACTTATAATAGAAGGACGAATATAAGCAGAAGACTCTGCAAAGAAAATGCATGTTTTCTATATACTGGGGAATGGACCCGGTGTTCTTGCTCGTTCAAAAATAATATAAAATAATATGTCGAGAATACCTACTTTTGACGAAAGAAATTTAATGTATGAAGTCATAAAAGACAACACCATTACTACGTTTTTAGAGGCCATTGTGCAAGATGTATTAATGTTGTCGGAGTGTGTTACGTCTCTTCTCTTCAGCGCAAAACCGCTCAACTTACGCCCATTACGTTTATCTACAAAATTTCACACACTTTACAGTATACTTCTATATTTTAAAACGTAACATTATTATCAGAGACGTGGGTATTTGGCCCTTAAATGTGGCTGTAAACTGCTTTTTCTAGACTGCTCTAACTGAAAAAAATGCCACCGTGATTTGTTTGACACAGAACAATATTTTTGCCCTAACAGCAGACTATTCGCAAATAAAACTGTGCGGTTACTCTCTTAATATCCTATAGGGAAAAAAACTCTAACGGAAATACTACACGCCAGTTTAGCACTCTGCTAATTGAGACGATGCGGTTTTCGTCATAAGTGACAGTTCCCTTCACTACACCCCTATCTCCGGTAAGAAAAAAAAAACGCTAGGTACAGTGACCTCAATTTCATAGCTTAATTAAATGAATTGCTGGATCAAGAGCAGCACAGCAGTGACGGTTAGTGGGTTGTTACCCGTTAGGGTTTCAGTTACCAAAACTTTAGAAGGTTGGGTGTTAGTTGAAGTTACAGCCACTGACCGGCTGGTCTGTAGCAGCCGCTGTTTTGTTAGTGAATACATATGGTTCAGTAGTAAATGATCATTGGGCTATGGAGCGTTATCAGAATTGTATAGTTCTGAGAATCTGCTGCTTTGTCTGACAACTACCCATCTACAAATTAAAGAAGTATTTCGGACATACGCTTTTTCAGCAAATGGGGTGTTGCAGAAAACCAGAGAATACACACAAACAAACAAATAAAAGGACTTTGTTAGCAATTGGTTGTTTTTTTTTTGTGCTAGGGTGATCGTTTGTATTATTTACTTGTAAATCCCTTACCGAATTCCTTGTGGTATTGTATGTGTTTTCCATTGTTTTCCAGTTGCAAACAAAGTCCTTTTGTTTGTGTGTATTCTCTGGTTTTCTGTGACACACCTTTGCTCAAAAGGCGTATGTCCTAAATACTTCTTTACTTTGTAACGTGCCCTCACTGCAAGAATCGTTTAAAAATAACAACTACCCATATGTTATAGCTTTATAAGTGAATTCTATATTTTTCAGAGTTGTTTACATTTAAGGGAAAAAGTTAGTGCGTGCGTTTTTAGGTAGTATTATTGGTTAACACTCTTTATAAAATGTCGCTAAAAACATTTCAAAACTGAGAATTCAGATTATATTTCCAAGTGAAGTTAAGGGTCATTGGTAACTAGGTTTCACTCACATTATGGTTCCATTGAGTTTAATTAGTTCTAGCAAAACAAATACATTTTATCTTGCATCCAGTGTTAAGCTTACAATGGTTCTTAAGAGTGCTGCGAACAAATTATTTCGTCGTCCAGTAGTGAATTATGGACTGATGCTGAACATGCTTGAGGGACCGCGGTGGTCGAGTGGTCAAACCTCTCGCTTCCCTCTTAGATGTTCCGGATTCGATTTCAGGTAGGGTCGGTCCCCGAATTTTTGTCTGATGATTACGCTGGTCGCCGAGTTTTCTCGGTGATATCACTTTTTCCCCGCCCCTTCATTCCGGCGCTGCTCCATATTCACATCATGTCACACCTCACCAGCGCTAAAGACATATATGTTAAGTGCTGACTAAAATCTCTTCACTTCACTGAACATTCTTTAAATTCCTCAAGAAACTGTTACACTTAGCAAATATATGTGAAGTTTGCTTGTTAAACTGTGGTCCAAACAAAATTTACACGTGTTAAGTCAGTTGTGTATCTCCGGTACTAAATACAAAGTAATATAGAGCATTCCCGCCACTGTAAAGAGAAATATATAAATAACCATTTCATTTTAAATACAGCACTTGAAGGACATGCAGATTCCTTCCGTTTGGTATTAAATTCCATATTAACTACTATAACCACAGATATTTATATTTTCTGCGTTGTTTACTTGCTAAAATAATCCGAATGAACTTCTCCATTTCCTGTATGTCAACTACTTCGGCCTTCAAACTATACAACTCTGGTTTCATTGGTATCTCGGGAAGCAGACCACACTTTATATTACATTGCGCTTGGAAGAAAGATGAGAAACATTTTTTACAACTGTAGCATGGGGCGGGTTTTTTTTAGGAACAATACGTGACATAATGTACTGAGCGAGCGGATTTCAACAGTGTTAGAAGGTTGCTTGACCGGGAACGAACGAAACAAAGCCACGAGAAAGAAGAGGCAAGAATAAAAATAAGCGATCCTGCGAATGGGACAAGACTTACTCGGGTTTTTGAAAGGATGACGTGACGTGACTGCATGCGAGCCTGGCGGCGTTCGATCTAGGTTAGCGCGTTTCATAATTCAGACTGCTCGCCCGTCTTGTTCCGCCGTTCGCAGTGTGTCTTTTGATCTCCGCAGACGTCCGTGTGCACGTTTAACGCTATACATCGTCCCTTTGCTTTCATCTCGCTTCCAACCCTGTGTTCGCCAACCCCCAGCGAGTTTATCCCCGCCACTGTCTGCGGTACCTGTGAGAAGTGTCGTCGCTGCCTTGGAGTCGTCCCGGGGGTAATTTTAGTGCCTGGCGAGTAGGCTGGTTGGCACTTCCGACTGCGGGCAGGCTGCGCGCAACAGTGACTCAAGTGACAAAACGCGTTACTGCTGTATTGTAGGAACGAATTCTGTTAGAGGTAGTTCAGGAAAAAGTAAGCATTAAATATTTAATTTTTGAAAAAATAACATCACCAGCCATTACTGCATATCTTTCATCATTGATGAGAGTTGCATGCTCCTTGTGTGGTACGACAGCGAATTACGGAATGTAGTTATGTGTATTTACCCATTTGAATGCAACATTACTAAAATAAAATAAACTTGTCTAAATTTAATGTGCATTAAAACATTTATTTATGATATGGTTTGCGTATTTACTGACTGTGTAATTTGAGTTACTTAGCGCCAACATATGTTACGAAACCGTGTCGCTGAACATTTATTCGTTGTTTGCACATTGCCTCTTAGAGTTCTGCGCTGTTGACGAAATACAACATTCCGCCGAGAGGCGGCATCAGAGTTAGCTTCACCGCAATTTTTTGGAAGCGGAGCCATTACTGGGTCTCACCATTGATTGCGCAAGTATTATATATATATATATATACACTAGCTGTCCCTTTGCGGCTTCGCCCGCGTGTACTATAGAAAAGAGTAACTAACTTTTAGTTACGTGTTAATTGATGGTGATATTTTATTCTATATTATACTATATTCACTGTTTATCTTTAAAACATCAAATACAAACAGATTTGTCCTGTCCACTGCGCTAAGCGTACTTTAATTGCAGAACTGTTTTTTAATTCATCTTTCTTTCTCTATAAAACAGCTGCCCGGCTGCGGCTTCCACCGCAAAACAGCTGCCCGGCATTTAACAGCTAGCGTACTCAATAACAGTGTAAAGAGCGCGCGCAATACGCTTGTATGATGTCATGTAATTCCCATCGCAAAGTATTGCACGGGATACGAACCCGTAACCCCACCCCTCCCACACCCCAAACTTTATACAATACCTGAGTGAATGCTTAAGGCCTCGATCACAGGAACATACCTACATTGTTTAAACAACAATAGCAATGAAGCTCAAATTGACTCTACTGTTTTTAGGAGTTTTTTTTTTCTCGGCAATTATTCGAATTTTTCTCGTCGTAAGAACCATCTTTGAACTTCAACGAACATTAAAAAAAAAAGAATTGGCCAAATTGGTCCAGGCGTTGTTGAGTTATGCGCTTACCAACACATTTTGCGATTCATTTATATATATATATATAATTGTTATTTTACGTGCTCTTTAACAGATACTCAACTTTGACAAAGGCGAACTGGGTGATTTCGGAAAACCAAGGAAAATTGACATCGCTTTGGCCGGAGCTGAGAACGGAACCTAGGATCTGCCGAAGAAGATGCGAGTTGTTTAGGCCTTCCCATGGGTCACCACGCTTGGTACGACGCGCCTATGATTGTCGGGGAGAAATACAAGAATGTAGCTTATGAGAGCAATCAACCAATTACTGGCAGACATTATCGAACCCCTGACGTCATCGAAATGACGACTTATCTAGTTCATCAGCTACGCAAGATCTAAAAGATTGGCAGTTTATGCGTAACCTCATGTTGGCGGAAAACATTTATTAGTGCTCAAGTTATGTCATACACCAAATAAGGTAATAAAACATTAAATAAAACACTTCTGACATATTTGAAGCTATTTAGCTTAAATGGGAGTTAAACCTTGGTTTAGTTTTATCCACTTAACACAGGCATTTTCTGTACGTTTGTATGTTAGAAGCAAGCACAAATACAAATAATATATATATATATATATATATTAAATACGTAAATACTGAGCTATGTAAAAATATAATATACGGACATTTAAGACCCAGCAATGTTCAATTACGAAAAAATCTTTAAACGAAAGGAACTATGTCATGCAAAAGTGTCTTCAAGAAATTAAATATTTCCATAATACGAAGTAAGTAATTCAAAATTATCACGACAAAAATCATAACAAGATAGTTGAGGCAATTGTATATCGATGTGTAAGGTGTCTAGTCAGAAAACATGTAAGGCAAAATATTGTGCTGGTATATGATGTACTTACATAACTACATATTTCTTTAAAATGTAGCGATGGTCAATTCTACTGTGGGAAATCAACGTTTTAATATACACTCGTGCCTTTGTTTATCTCCTAATGTACAAAGTGCTGCAGCATAAGAAGTTATTGGGCAGATGGATAAAGTCATTAAATATAAACTCTACGAACATGGTTGGTCAATGTATCATCGGCTTAGTGGAAAAAGTTGGTAAGTCCATATTTCATAAACTGGATTTACCAACTTTTTTCACTAAGCCGACGATACAAAAACACTAAAAAGTTGAACTGAGACTGTAGAAGCCTTGCTTAATCACAGTCAACACATATTTTAAATTTTCATTCTCAGCAGATCACTACAAAATTGTTGCTTCATAAAACCTATGATGTAATAACGTACATATTTTACATTAAATAAGGTATTAAAAAAGACGACTTTATATCGACACGGAGCAAGATAGATATGTAACTGTATCGCGTAATAAGAGGAAGGATATGCACTTTGTAGAGTCTGTATGGATTGGTTACAGTCAATGTGAGATTTACACAGCTCTGAGTCTAGCTGCACATGATAGTAATTATATCAAATTGTGAATATCTATGCCATAACTGCCTAGTAAAACCAACTCGCACACACATCTCTTCATTCAAAACGCTAGTTAACTCTCACTCTGATATTAAATTCGGTTAGAACATATATAGGTAGGGGCGGGAATTTTCGGTGAAAAGATTTTTGCCCCACTTTGTTTCAGTGCCTTACGTGCACAGCTGCAGCTCAACTTCATGACTATTGACAGAGGGTTTTTGTGGTGCTGAGTCGTTAATAATTTGACTGTGCCAATCAATACACGATTTGCGGGTTTAACCTCAAGACGCTGGGAGTTACGGCATCCAATCACTCACCACAAAGCAGAGATGCAGGTGCGCACATAAGGCACTGAAACAAAGTGCTGCAAAAATATTTCGGCGAAATTTCCTTTCTCTAGTTATTAGTAGAGACCTGAAAATTTCGCGTTTTCTTTTAGGCGCAAGCTAGAATTCCAGCAACTATAGGCCTGTATCACGTTCATATTGATCGTTGACTTACTCGACACTTCCTGGAACTAGCTGAGCCAATAATAAAAGTGTAGCTGAATACTGGCCCATTTCACAGTGTCAGCGAGAAGCTAATAAACATCTGCTGTCTGCCCGGCTTCACAAATATTCATAAAGGCTAGCCTGCAGGTTAGTGAACCCGCGAATTTTTCCTGTCTCTAGTTATTAGTGACTGGAAAATTTCGCGAATTCAGTGAACTGTAGGCTAGAATTCATTACTATGCATACTCCAGGTCCGTATATTCGTTCGTTGTATGCTGTTTCACTGAGTAGCAGCTTGTGAACAAATAGCCGGGGCTTGAGCATGTACAGTACAATGGATTCCAGCCTACAGGCCATTGAATTCGCAAAATTTTCCAGTCCCTACTCATCATAGATAGAGAGACTACATCGCGGAAATGTTTCGTGCCAGCATACCCTTGAAAACACTGTAGTTTCTTGCAACGTGTATGACTGGGTGATATACAGTATACACCTGACACGACGTAGCTTTCTGCAGACCAATAATATACATAAAATATTACAACTACGGGATTCTTATTCGCTCAGTCAAATAAGGTAACATCTCCACGTACAAGCGAAGGCCAGTAATATTTTGATAAGCTGAACGTACTTTGAAACCTATCAAACAGTCAAGATTTCCCGCGATAAATCAGCTTCTATAATTATAGTTAGCCGTATTTAAATGTTGAATTTAGTGATACATTTAATGTATTTTTATAAGTTCCTAGCTTAGTTGTTGTGCGTAAAGGGTATGGTCAATAGATAGGTTGCATTATAAATATCCTGTATGTTGATTTTATTTTGAAACTACTTACTCGGCAATTTCCGACAAGTGGCTGTAGAAGATCTAATCAACTTCATAACAACTCCGTCATTATATAAATTAACGACCAAATGACTTTCGACATGTTTATCCTAGCAATGTCGGCCGATACACAGATGTCAATGCTTGCGGACATGTGATGCAGAAAGCCACAGCGTAGTTAGCAACGAAGAAGTAGCGTCGGCGTGATCCGAGAGAAGTGTAGGAATATCTGTTAGTAGCTCCACAGTATGTGCAAACTCTGGCGGCGAATATCATCAGTCGTTGGTTACCTACAAGCTGCGTTCGGTTTCCCTTATTCAAAGAAAGACGTTGTATGCACTTTTGGAACACTAATAAATAAAATATCACATAGGAACGCTTAGTCATACCTTATGAAATAACGTATTAGTATTGAAAAATAATTTTCACTACAATTTATTGCGACAGTGTTATTCATATTGAATACAAGCGCCTTTAAGAATTTTCTCCTATTGAATAAACTGTAAATTTCTTTTTAATTTATATTTTTGTGAAGCTCTAAAATTACAAAATACTAATTCGATTAATTATGTAAAATAAACTTATTTTGCTGCTAAGCTAATTGAGTTCTCCACAAGAAACGAAATAAATTACCATGATCAATGTCACTAGTTTTCAGTTTTCAGCTTCAGTTCAGCTATAATTTTTCTCCCGATTAAGTGAATTTCGTGTATTTATACGTGGGTGACTTCCAGGATAGTCATTGTAATATTTCGTGGAGGGAAGAAGTTGAGTTCTTCATGAAAGTACTCTTACCTTTTACCAATATTTCTCCAAAACTCTGTAAAGCTGAATAGATAATGTAAAAAGGGCAACATTTAACAGTGAAATAATGTATTTACGGAAAGGATACCAAACACTATCTTGGTATGAAAAGGAGGCCTTCATTTGTCGAACGTTCTTCTATAATTCTTCCACCCAGTTTTATTTGTAAAATCATTCACTTAATGTTAACATATTTGTTATAGATTTTACTTCTGCAGCTATATTCTTCTTTTACCAAAAGCAGAAAATTGTTTTTCTCTGAAAGTTAATCGTGAAATGCGACCTTATCTCACCTAATAAATTTTAACTTCAAATCCTTATCATTCTCCTCGCCAGGTTTGGTATGCAGAAAGGCCGCCTTAAATGGACGTGGTACATATTGGTCAGACTATTCTCCCAGCAAGGCGATCCGCGTTCGATTCCCGATAGGGTCGGTCTCCGTATTAAGGAAAATATGTGCACCTGAGAAGAACATAAGCTTCGACTGTCGTGAAGAAAATTATAATAATTACAATTTATAGTGTCTTCTATGCATTGTACTTTACATAAACCTAATTATTGTATTAGTTCTATATTGTAAAAATGAATTGTCCAATACCTTTGTACAAAATTGTACTAGTAAAAAGATCCAATGGATACAATAAACTGAACTAAACTACAATTTAAAGCTAAAAGCATCGATTTGAAATTGCAGGTTTCTCGAAACCAATTAGCAAAAACAAAAACCAGCAATCTTTAACTGTAGGTTTTTACCAACATTCTGAGAAAAAAAATTCCCGAGTATTGTATTTCTGAAAAAATTTCGCCGCCAACACATCGTACGTTTAAATACGGAGGAACTGATTAATCTTAAACAAGTACACCACTCTGGGTAAATGTTTGCTCATAAAGCTTGCTGTAGTTGGCTCTCGACAAAGTGAGTGCTTTTAAAACCCTGGCTACTTCATTCCTATAAATAATTTATAGTTTTCAGCCGCCCCTTTTTAACATAGGCTAAGTAAGGTAAATATCAAAGAGTACAGATTGTACTGCACTCAAAAGTAAACGGCTTTGGCCGCAATTAATAATATTTTTGCATAATTATTATTGGCCACGTTGTCGTCAAAAGTGGTCACTTAATCGCAAACCCCCAGTAATATTAATATCTAAAGTGGTTACTTCGTTGTTTTCCAATATTGACTTTCAAAAACGGGTAGATTAGAAATGAGGTTTCTAGCGTTTATATATCCCACACTCTTAACCTCGCTATTGGCGCCAATAAATGGAGGATAAATAAATAAATAAATAAATGAATAAATAAAGTGGTACTTGCGCCGCTCTGCCTCGCACTAATGACGCTGGGTGACTGCGCCTTGGTAAGAGCGAGGCTGTGACAGGGGTTACTAGACTCCTCGCACGGCGTCGCGACGTCACATCCTGTTTCGTCTCGCCGCAGGAAGCTGGCTCCCCCGCAGGATCAGACGTCAGGTTTCCAACCCGCCCTGCTCCTCACAGTACTGGTTACACCCACGTAATAAATACCCTCCCTCGTCAGCGAGGCGTTAAAAGAGCGCTCCTGCCTAGAGGGAAATGAAAACAAGCTATCCGTCTTCTCGCAAAATTTTTACCTCGGCCTCCAGCTTCCGTCACATAGGCTCTGGTGTAACAGGGGAGTGGTGGGAGAGAAAAATTATACACGCTGCCGGGAGTTCATTTCGTTTGGAGAAGACGCGTGTACATAAACAATGGCAAGAATCTGACAAGTCCGGATGTCTGCCAGAACGCTACGTCCTAGAATAAGTTATGTACAAAAAAGGCTACACAACGTTTAAAGCAATGCAACTGTAGTTTTACGTATTCCTAGCATTGTACATGTAGATTGTCTTAAATAGTGGTTACACATCTGTAATTGAATGGTTTATATGTGTTAAGAAATTATATCAGTAAATATTGCTTACATTCTTATATTTAATCGTGTTCAGTTAGTGTTATAAGAGTTAATTACTATCAATTAATGCTTCTGCAATCTAAATTGTGAAAATTAATTAACTGTAATAAAGTACAAAGCATAATTGTATACAATTTAAAACAAATAATAGTTAGTATGGATGAAAACTATTGTTAAATTTTAAATCCATGGTTACGAAGCTCTAGTAAAAAAAAAATCGAAATATATTTTATTGTGTTCTCACACGTGAGTTATTTTATCAGGGTTAAATCTGTAATTTCTTGTATCTGCACAAATTTATTTATGTTAACAGATGGAGGATAAAAAAATTGAATTGAATGGACAGGGGCGCCACATGTGGTTACTGTATAGTGAGTAGTCAAAAATAGCCAATTTTTTTATTATTTGCAAAATACCTTTTGTTTTATCTGAACAAAATTTTGACCCTCATATTTATACCTAGCAATATGACGCAAAAATAATACTATGAACTCATGATCAGTTGGTTACGTGTTAGATTACTAGCGCCAGCCATTCTGAGTTCTGTTTTCCATTGCTTTCCGAAATCAGTACTCATGTTCTGGTTACTGTCGTTGTTTAAGGCCGTGGTCATTCGTTTATTTCAAACTATTGGAAATAATTTAATTATTTTATAACCAAATGCTTTTTAAAAAAAGCAAAACTGTGTACAGTCATAAGATAAACAATTTTGCCAGAGCGGTTTTTAAAATAACGTTCCGTTTGTTAGCAAAAATTTATTTTGCTTCATTTTGGCTTATTTTGACAACATAATATGTAGTATTTCAGGGGCAAATATCTAAAACTCCATTTGGTTTATTGTGACAGAAAAATTCACCTACAAACGATGATACATAAGAAGTGCTAAAACTGTTAGATGAATTTTTGGTACATTTATTAATTCGCGTTAAAAAAAATTTCGAAACCACTGCAAAACTAAAGAGAGGGGCCTTAAAGTTGCAAGTTGCGTAGTGCCATCTCCAGTGACCTCACTGTCAACGAAGTGTAAAACAAAAAAAAAAAAAAAAAAAAAAAAAAAAAAAAAAAAAAAAAAAAAAAAAAAAAAAAAA
>PNEQ01036753.1:0-22623 GCA_003012365.1 Medauroidea extradentata | reverse complement strand
GATAATGTAGGATAATTGATCGGTTGAATCGAAAATTATTAATTGTTTGAATTGATCGGTAATCGATCGGGTATTGTTAAATAATAAATAATAACGATTGATTTTACATTTTTAGTTATTAAAAATATTAGGGTTATGTTGATCGGGTATGGGGCGCAAGAAATTAAATAATAAATAATATAGATAGATTTTACATTTTCAGTTATTAAAAATATTAGGGGTTATGTATACATGTATACTGCATAGCATGTTAACCTTACGAATGTCGAGCCGAAGGTTGCCGAGCATGGCCGAAGATTGCCGAAGGTTAACGAGCTTGGCCGAGCATACCCGATGAATTTTTAACTAAATAATTGTTATATAAAATTATTTTATATAAAACATTTTATTAAATAGTCTTTTTATTAAAAAGATTTTATTTTTATTAAATTAATTTTTAATGCATGTGGGGTTAGGACGGAATGCGAAATGAAAAATTTTTTGGAAGACTCGGAAGAAACCTCCAAGATGGCAGTCGGAACAAGATGGCAGAATTTTTAAACTTTTTTTTAATTTTTAAATTTTTTTTAAATTTTTAATTTTTTTTTAATTTTTTCGAAATTGACATCATTAAAGATGGCGGTCGGAAACAATATGGCGGGCGGAAACAAGATGGCGACCGGAAACAAGATGGCGTCTGGAAACAAGATGGCGTCGGGGTGTCGGGTTACAGGGGTCAAAGGTCAAGGTCAAGGGGGTCAAAGGTCAAGGTCACCCTCACACCCTCAGCCGCCAGCCGCTGTGCCCGGACCGCCATTTTCATACTACTCTTCCTGACTAAGTTTGCTACTTGCACGTCGATAAAAACCAGCCCAACAGCTGACTCTACTCGTTAGGTAATATATAGTGTATATTGTGATCTTAGGAATATTTCGGATTTTTTCACTTCAGATTGCACTTTACTTCATAAGAATAGATGAACAACCTAATATTTCTCGGTGTAGTTCATCAATAGGATGATTTTTTACAACAATAGGTTTATTAATGTGGTATGTTTGAGTCGTAATTCGCCGTACACTAGATAACGCAGGCGATTATAAAACCACTACATAAGTATTTAGCAACGTATATTTTTTGTTACAACCGCATATAGTACAGCAAACCGCTCGTAAGCGGTGTAAGTCACGATACAGTGTGTTATTAAAGGTAGTAACAGCTTATCGAAAATGTAATTAGTTGCTTCATTTCATGTTATACATATGCAAGTACACATTCAACTCCAGCGGGTTTACGTGAAGCAAAATGTGATATAACAAGATATGTTGAATTAATTCTCTGCATTTTTTTTATTCTTACAACTTACAGTTTATTAACTTAAAGTATACAATTTAAGACATTCTTTAGTTGAAAATTACTTTATCTACTTATATTTGTCAGCAGTAAAGCGCAGCCTCCAAAACAGGTTTTGCCGCCTTTAACTCATAACCACTTTGACCTATTCAGTTACAATCTAATTAAATTCACTATAAGGACCAAGTGAGTTTATTTAGATTATCGTCGAAATCATCAGTGTTTTCTGCGTTTAGTCTCATACTTCTAATGTAGGCCAAGATCCCCAGATTTGTAAAGGAGGTAAATCCAAAAAAAATAAAACCGAAAAATGTTAACACAATAAGCGAGGATTCACAGTACTGTACCAAAACAATTAGAAAACACTATCAGAACTGTGTGGGCTGAAAACACCACAGGTTCTATGGTATTTAAGTGGCACAATAGCTTATAATAACACGATACTCGGTTTGTATGGATCTAAAACTCCAGAAAGGTTTTACATAAAGAAATGTGATTCATTCCGTTTTAACGTATACAAAAATACAGAAAAAAATAAAATACTAAAAACACTCTATACTCGTATGTTAACTTTGTCTTTCAGACTGAAGATGTTCCAAAAATCATGCGAAAAGGAATGAAAACAGCATACTTCCGAAAGTGAACCATACGTGAAATAACATACAAATTACCCTATTTAATCACAATCTTACTAGCAAGTGTAATCCATACACAAGAGTTTCATGACATTCAAAAACGAACACATAAATCTGATCTTATTCTCCGTTCACTCTAACCTGAGTTCTGAAGAAAACAAGTAAAATTAAGTATCTTTGCACCTCGCAAGCTTATGATTGGCTCAATTTGTGCAGCGCCGACGTACTAATTCCAATCGACAAAAATGTGTACAGTTAGTACTATAGGAAACAACGCACAATCTAATAGAAACAATATTGCGGGGAAATTTCGTACATGTCATCGACATGCGAAAGCAAAAATAGCATAAAAATTTGAAAACAATATAGTCTTATAGTGCAGTTGCAGTACATATCAAAATTGAATTCCAATTAGCATGCCGTGATTAACGATCGTATTCAAATATTCTGGTACTGACGTAACGAAAAATTGTCACTGTGCGTAGAAAAAACTGTCAACAAAACTAGTGACTAAACTTACTGTAAAATACTCTTTAATTATGTTTTACTCCGTTTTGGAAAATTCACATTGGGTCAATCACCAAACATTCTGTCAAAAATTTACGTCATATATTCGTTTGATTTTATAAAGAATTAGTTATGTGAAATTTGTATTCGTACCTTAACAAACATAAGCGAAGTTTTTTTTTTATAGAGACATACATCCCGTTTCGAAAATTATGCAACACAATTTCACTGCTCACTTCCAACGTCACGTAATCTAATCCGTAAATATATTGAGTAAGCACTTCCGACGCAGGGGCGGTACAAAATATATTACGGAACGTTGGTGCGGACGAACCGGAACGGAAAATGAATATACAGAAAAACCAATCGCAGTAGCCACAACATTGACGTATTAATGTCTAAAAATACATTGAGAAAATAAAATATTAGATTTGTATGCGATATTTCGGACTTTTTTACAGTGGTGATATTACTGAACTAAACTTTTGGTGTTTCCAGAAACAATTACGAGAGTATCGTACATCTCAAAATACTGACACGTGTACCAAGAAACTCGTAAGTTTAAAAGTGCGTCAGTCGTTACATATCTCGTAATTCAACTGTACGAAAGTATAGTTTGCTAACCATAATTATATTAACAAACATATAGCACCGTAGATTGTGTTTGCAGCGTTTGTTAATATTATATATTTGTTAACAAAACTGTCTTATGTGAAGTACAAGTACTGGTGAATTTATACGTAAACAGCAAATAACAAAGATATATTTCTTATGCAAGATCACAATGCATGGTGGTCGGCAGCCAATGAACATGTTTGTTTTTAACTTCGTTTGTTTATTCCTAAACTCAGGCAAGAGTGAACGCACTATAGTTAAATAATTCAAAATAAAATATCTTACCTACCGTAATCAGATGCGAATGATATTTTTATAACTTTTGTAGGCCTAAACATAAAATAGCAAAAGGCCCGTCCTCAAAACTTTACCAAAGCTAAATTTCTCAATTTAAACTAAAGTCCATCAACAAAAACGAGAAACATTTTTTTTTTCTGTTAAAACACATCACATTACATTTTTCATGCAGAGTCATTAAACAGACTTTTCCATATAGGTCTAGATGTTTAAAAAGTAAAAACATTTTGTTTAACAAATTCTGTACTAAATTTCTATGAAGATTATATCCCCGCACTAGTAAATAAAACTCTTTCAATTTTGCGCCGAATTCATATCTTTATTCTGAAATCAAGATTGTAGAAAACTGGTGTCAACATCTTTGCTGCTCAATAGGCTACTTTAAAAAAGCACGTTTCAATAAAGTTACAACGTTGGTAATTCCTGAAAACCGAAGTGATTTAGGGATGATTGAAAACCGCCGGAGCTCCCTTCAAGTATATCCCAGTATTTGCAGACTTTCTTCCGGTATATTTCATTCGCGAAATACACTGATACATTCCTCATGTCCCCATTTTCAGTGTACCTGTTTTTTTTTTTTATGGCACTCTTTGAAGGTTATAGTTTTATGTGCGTCTAAATACAAAATAGAGTCTGTTTATATATATGTATATATATATATATATATATATATATATATATATATATATATATATATATATATGTAATATTAAATAGTTAAGACATGAGCTATTTTTTAAATTTACATTTACAAATGTTATTTTAAAATAACAAAAAATGTTTTTAAAGGTAAAACTGATGTTTACACATTGTTATGACTTGGCTTCAGAGACACGGTAGTAACTTGAAACAATTTCTCATAAACATATGTTTGTTTCTTCTGTAACTGTTATAATTATTTCGAGATTAAATGTTATGTCTATAGTAACAACTGAAACGCAGCATAACGATATTATTAATTTTACAAAATAAATTTGTAGTAACATTTATTTGACATGAACGTTAAAGTAAAGCTGGTATGCACACCTTAGTTATCTACAATTTCGATTTTTACGTAAAATTGTTGTAAACATTAAATTAAGTGAATTATTTTTTCATTCACTGGAAGGTAATTTTCCAAAATTTTCATGTTTTTTACACTAATGTTTATATTCGATACAAATATTTTTTTAGTTTGTCATTAATACAAAAATTGATTTCTGAAACTTGAGCAATAGCTGTACAAGTGTAAAGTGGTATGTCTGGGAAGCGTCAACGGGCCAAATAGCTGTGAGGTTAATAATAAACGACTAAAGCGATATAATATGCTAAACGCCCTAGTTCCAGTCCCATACTCGCACAGAAGTTGCCCGGCGTGGACACGTTGAACACTGCGGTAGATAAGCCCTGAGCCTGTGGCACTGCCGCCAGCGGAAATGTGACGGGCGCGAGTTTCAATGGAATTAGTTCGAAGCGAGGAAACAACGCCACATCGACTCCTGACAAATACCTCCATGTTCGCACGCGTCCAGTGTTTGCTCAACACTTTAGCTGCAGAACCAGCTTTTAATGCTGCACGTTAGCGGGACGCTGGAAGCTTACAGAGACAACGCGGACATGACAATGCGCTCCCGACATTACATTACAGCAGCTGGCTAGCGTTGTGAAAGCACAGTCTGCTGCTAAATGCTACACGCTGATAGAGCTGCATTGTAAAGTCGCGAGTATTAGTACGTGGCGAAATTATTTCACCCCATCAAAACACACGACGCGAAAATTGTCTTCAGGAGACCAAACTTATTAATTGCTCCCTCTACAAACTTCCACACGCCAATGCATTAATTTCAAAGCACCTAGATTATTATTACTAAGTAAATTATGTATTTTCCGTTACCATTATTCATTAACAATATTTATTTAAATAAAACAAGTTGTACTATTTTTGTACAGAGGAGTTGAATTTGTTCTCCCGTAGGGCTAGCATGACGGCCTACCGTCCAAAAAGCCCATTATATCTTACTCTGTGGAGAATCATGCTGACGATAATCTAATCTCATGATCTAATTGATCATCTGATTAGTAAATAAATAAGTGTATTTTTATGTCTGGGTATGCTGACAAGAATCGTATTTCATTAACGTAACACTCTCTGAAGTGAAAAGTGTTTGCATACTTTTGATATTTGCTGTTTACGTATATTTATGTGTGTGTATATATATATATATATATATATATATATATATATATATATATATATATATATACACACACACATATATTCATAAGCCCTACACAGTCTGTCCCATAAGTCCGATCTCACAGGGTAATATAAATGGGTGAAGTATGGAAATATTTATTAATGTTGTAGTGTGTTGGCGTATGGTAACAGCAGTTTGTTCACTTTCATGTGTCACTACGACAGAAAATGTTCAAATTGCTGGCCGCGATGTACTTTGCACATGTGGTGTGCGATAATTCCAATTGCTTTAAATACTATGTAACATGGCTGGCGGGATGGATCGTCATGCAGCAGTAATGTTGTTGTTCATAATAAAATCGCATTAGAGTCACCTATTTCCTACTTTGACTTCCCTTATGAGAACGGACGTTTCCTGTGAGACCGGACTTAAGGGGTGTACTGTATATAACATTTATTTCTATTGTTGTAACTTGCATAGGTTTTATGCAAAATAATTCACACTTCGAGTTTAAAATTCTTTATTACATTAATACTGAACAGAAAACTCTGTAACACTACGTGATTTTGCGAATATAACTATAATCTCTTAACTTTATGAGCTAATTTATATAATTTTGTATATTGACAGATCGAAAAAATTATGGTTTTGAAATATTTAAATAGAAATATATAATTAGGAAACGTACAGATACATTAAGAAATTATTTCAGGAAAAGTAATTATTATATTTAGGTTACATATTGTACTGCTAGCTTTATTCAGCCATTTTCTTTCTAGAATCAAAGACGTTTAATTTTGCAGTTTATCCAAGCATTTTGTGGTAGATGGTATACTCTTCAGATGACGCATAACCATAAATTGTTACAATGAAGCAAATATGCTGTTTACGTACATCAACAATCGATAAAATATTTATTTTATAGCGGAAGTGTTTAACGGTCTCTAGAAACTTGTCATGACGCCAATGATACACGTTATCAGTCAGTTTCAATGACAATAAATTTACACACATTTCTTATACGAAAGTACATAAAGCAAACTAAGCTAGGTGACGCAACGGTAATACAACTGACTCGCATTCGAGAGGATCAGAGTTCGATTCTTAGCTACCGTGATGTCAGTTTTATATTGTTTCCCGAAATCGCTCTCGGCGAACTCTGAAGTGATTCCTTAGCTAAG
The DNA here is from genome assembly GCA_003012365.1 of Medauroidea extradentata. Lineage (NCBI taxonomy): Eukaryota > Metazoa > Arthropoda > Insecta > Phasmatodea > Phasmatidae > Medauroidea > Medauroidea extradentata. The sequence continues at coordinate 15,882 of PNEQ01036753.1, read as the reverse complement.
GTAACGGCTGATTCCTCTCTGAGTTCCTGTCCTTGTGTAAAATTATGCGTAATTTTCTCGAATGACCTCGCTGTCGACGAGATGTAAACCATACTTCAATGCAGCTGAATTATGTAATAAAACACATTAACTTAAAAGTGGCATTATTTTCGTGATATCATGTGTCATTCAATGTTTAAATTATATTAAGCAAGTATTATTTGAAAGGTTGGCAACAAAGTGGTAAAATTATCACTAATCGAATTATGCGCAAAGAATTAGTTATAAGACAGTTTGTGGTATATCTATGTATTGTGGTGTGAGGTTTAAAAATCAAAATCAGTTTGTTCATTTTTTTACATGGTTGGTAGTGTTCGTACTGTCCTCCCTAGGAGGTCTGATGAGTTATTTATTTTCTGTGATGTATAATTTGTTTCTATGATTTCGCACGGCAGTAACTATAAACTAGGTGAATGCACCTCCGATTTTTCTACCTCCCTTTGATAAATCGTTGGCACTGATTTATTAAGCTGTTGACGTGAGCGGTAAACAGCCATTACTTGTAAGCTCTTATAAAAAAAAAGAAAACTAATCCTGTTGATACGTGGAAGTGTATTGTGCTGAATTTCACGATGGTTTTCTTGCCCGCATTTATTGTGAACGTCAGTACTTCTACCAAAATTTGAGAGCTTGTTAATTGCACCGCTACGCTTTGGTCCACCTCGTGACCCGAAGTCCGGCGGTCTCTCGCCCCCCCCCCCTTTCTTGTTTACCACCTGTCTCCTGGAAACAACACTTCTCCCTACGCGCATTCTTCCCTCGGTGCCAATACCCCACCACTCGACTCCCCAGTATTTGGTTATTTGGACCAACAAGGAAGGCTCTTCTGTAAAACTATCCCGCCTGTCGGAGATAGTAGTAGATCATTAGTTTCCTCTTTTGTTACATATGAACCACAAGTAATGCTACAGAACTTGGAAATCACTACTACACATTTACCTACTTCATTCTTAGTGTACTTGTGGTATAAGCAATCATTATTCCTACGTCTTTATTATCTTTGGTTATTTCCTATGGACTATGTTTCCTCCCCTCTCTTCTCCAGTCAGGTGGTTCATGCGCGTATATGACCGTGGTAGGGGTTACTGAATGAATGAATTAAGATACTTTGGTCAGCACTTAACATCTAGGTCTTTAGCGTTGGTGATGTAAGTATGAAGCAACGCCAGAATGAAGGGGCTTGGGAAACGGGAGATAACCGAGAAAACCCATCGACAAGCGGCATCGGCCGGCACGATTCCCACAGGCGAAAATCAGGGGAACGAACCCATCGGGAATCGAACCCGGACCGCCTTGGTGGAAGGTGAGTGCTCTAGCCGTCAGCGGCCCCTTGGAAAGGGAGTAGAGGAGGCAATGATGGCGGCATGCCGGGAAACTGCATCTGCCAAAGCCAGACTGACTCAGATCATGTCCACTTGCGTTTATTATCACATAAAGAAATCACAATTACATAAATTCCCTAAGAATATGTTTATAAATTTTTTCGGTATCGTGGCAAAATACCGCGAAAATAGAGTGGTCACACGACGTGTTTATTTTACTGTTTACTACTTAGGCTATTTGAGGTAAATTAATTTTACCTAGATATACTGGCGACAGTATTTGCATGTCACAAAATTAATTAGATGAACCTCTGTGTACGCTAGTGGTCATGAATCAGGATAACCAAACTGCTAGTTGGACTTAAGCTGGAGCAAGCATTGTTGCTGTCACTGCCCAAGCAAGAAGCGGCCAGGCCTGGTCTTTATTATTTTATGTTCACTGTCAAAACAGACCTTAAAGTGCGGCATCACAATCCCAGTTGGAATTATTGATTTTCGTGTTGTGGAGATGTTTAGAAACACTTATTAAAATGTGTCATTATCGCGCTCTAGTTAAATATATTACCTTGCTGTAAATCTGTATAATATTAAGGCTCTAAAATAATACGTTTTAAGTAATTCAAAATTTGTGATTTTCAAATGGAAATTTTAACACGTGGAATAAGACCCGTGATTTAGGATTAACTACAGTGTCTCAACTGCGAAAATGTAATCTCTTGGTCGCATGATATAAGATGTATATACATGATACGAAAACTGATTTCGCCCTACTACAACCAGTGATGACTAGGGCCTCACAGTTACATTTGTTTGCAAAATATTCACTTGGAAGCTACTGCAGCATCCATTAGTTTTACCACACACACACACACACACACACGCACACATGTTTATATATCTTTTTTTATTTCTATACCAACACACACATGTGTTTATATTTTTTTCTATGCCACGGAACAACATCATTTAAATACCACTAATTTCACAAACCGTGTAGACTTCTGTGACAATGACACGTTTGCGTCGCCTTACATGGAATTCTAATCCAGAACCTCCCAGACGGTGCAGAAGAGCTCCAAAAGACTGCGTTACGTAACATGAAAGATATCAAGGAACATATCGCACCCCTAATGCAATACCAACATAACTTAAAATATGTAATTTTTAGATAAATGCAGTTATCGCACATACATACTTTCTGATTTTCGGATGATTACAGTGTAATATAAACATAACACAAAATATGTTGGCATTACACTGAAAAGTAATTTCTGCTCTTTATCCTCATGCTGCATAAATATTACAAATGTTAGTCTTGGCATTAATCATTATTATTACTTGGCAAAGATGTTAATAACAAAACTTTTTATTTAATTTTCGGAATGCTTTTCTGGGTTATGTTAGTATTGTATTAGGAAGAGAAAACTATCCTCTATTTCACTACATACATAACTCAAAAATGTGGATTTTTTTTATTTGTATTGGTATTGTATTAGGGGGTACGATATAATAAGAGTCATAACTCACACGTTACAAGATGAGAATCTAATTTTTCGCCGAGACGCCCGAAGTAGGGTAATCTATGGCGCAGAATAAACAACGAATTCAGAAGCGAACTTTGTCGACTTCTCGCCAACTCGACCATCTGCTTGTTTACGTCGGGCGCCACGTCCTGTTTGCCTTTTTACAGCTTCTGCGTGCCTGGCTAAAGCGTGTTTTGTGTAACATACGGGGCTGTGATGAGTTTGTGTTAGAAAACGTGCGTAATTTATCAGCTACAAGCATTTACAAATTTTCTTAATCTGTCTTCCTTGAAAGATAGATAAAAATAAGTCTTGCGACATAGCCCATTATTCAGCATTTAATGGTTCTTAGTCAAGTTAATACGAGGAGTTTTTTTTTTTGTCATTTCCATAATACTCTAAATATTTAAAAAAAAATCACAAATCTACAGGCGCAAAAGTTACAAACATTACTATTTTTAAAAATATAAATAATGTTCACTGTGAGTTTTTCTAACATTTGATGACGTAACTCACGTCTTGTTATTTCACTTTGAATTATCGTTTATTTTAATCACCTGGTTTTCACTATTACCATGGCAGCGTAATTTTGACTTTGGCGCACACAATTATGGGAAAACTATACGAGATAAAATTATTTCTTAAGAGGAGACTGTACTAACAAGTGTCGTTTACGAAACGAATACTATTTCGTAAAAACAGAAAGTACTGATATAAAACGCACTTGAACACACTTAAAACCAGCTCGCCCTGTCACAGGTACCACAACGTGCGGTTCACCAATTATGTACGTGGCCAGGTGTGAAAACAGCAAACCACAGGTAAGTGCTAGGTTCTACCAGCCAATCATAGGCACGGTCTGTGGTGAGTACAATGGAGTAGGTCTAGGTGCGATCCACCAATCCCACGCAGGCTCGGTCAGGTGAGAACCCACAAGTCGTAGGTATTTCTATGTACGAACCAACAACAATCACAGGTGTGGTGTGGCGTAATCCCACCAATGATAGGTGAGCCAAGTTGATTGGCACCAATCACTAGGGCCCGGTAGTTTTCACGAAAAGATTTTTGCACCACCTTGTTTAAGTGCCGTACATACGCACCTGCATATCTGCTTTGTGGTCAGTGATTGCATACAACGTGTAGAGGCTAAACCCGCAAATCACAGACGTGATGTATCACGGTTAACCATGTACTGATTGCCACAGTCAAATTAATAATAACTCTGCACAAAACACTGTGCCAGTAATCACGAAGTTGAGCTGCAGGTGTTCACGTAAGACACCGAAACAAAGTGGGGCAAAAATCTTTTCGCGAAAACTACGTGGCCCTAGCAATCACCGGTGCAGGCCCGCCAATCACAGGTAGGACTAGATGTGTTGGACGAATCAAAGGCGTGTACCTGGGCTAGACCACAGAAGTGAGAGACGTGTCGCAACTCCAGCACAGACTCGCGAGAGAGCTAAACTTCGTTACCGCCCACCTCGCCGAGCTGCTAGGGGACCTGAGAACCACTTATCGTAATAGTCTCTGCTCTCTCCTCCTCCTCCTCCCGCTCTATATGAAGCGCGGGGCTGTACCGGGATAAAAGCCCTCAGACGTGGTCGCCAGTGGTCGACTACACTCTCTCGCCAGATTTAATCCATGCCTGACATAAGCGCTCCGGGAACCTTCACCAAGGACCCGTGACCTCATTCCTCTCTAACTATGCAGCTGCAGCCGGAACAATATTATAGTATTTACAATTCTGCAGCTTCTATTCAAACATTGCTTTATTATATAGTGCACCTTGATGCTTACGTACACTCTACATATTTTTGAAACAGAATATTTTCGAGTACATTTTTCTGGTAATGTGTTGTATGTCTGCAAAACATATTTTTATTGAAATAAGTAATGTAAGTACGTACACAATTATTGTGTACTTGAGTAACAGAATTATATACATATATTTATTTGTGTGTGGTTTAGTTCACTGTTATCAAAATTATCATGGCAACTATTTACCAAAGAAATACTTTATATGACAGAAATAACTTTGCAATTTATTTTGCCTTGTATGCCATTAAAATCATCCCACGCTTAGTAAAGGACGCTTATCAGTTCAACAAGATAATCGATACTTTAAAGATAGATGCGTAACAACAGTGTAGCATTTAAGCGATAATTTGTATATTTGGCAAGTCATGTCTGGAACTAGTTAACAGCTTCCTTAGCAAAAGAACTTAGTCATTAAGTGCATTAAAAAACTACAAAGAGCTCCTACTAACAGGCCAAAACCAAAACAACAATTTATACAAAATATTTAAAACTGACAGATCAGCATTACATAATTTAAATCTTGCCAATTATTTGTGGACGTTTTTCTCTTGTATACTGTTTAATAAAAATTCACATTTGTGTTTGTACAACACGCTCAGCTTACCTTGTTCTATTATTAATTTTTTATTACTTTTATCTTTTGTATTTAAGAAATTCTGAAGTTATACATTCTGTTTTTTTTTATTCTCTACACTGAGTTATTTGCTAACGTGTATTCTACAATAAGCACGATAAATTTTAAATAAATATTAGTGCTGAAATTTGCTCGTGTTTAAATATTTAAAAAATCACATGCATATACATCAGATAATTAGATTGTTTGGTCTATAAGGCTTTATATCTGAACAACGATGTCATCAGATATGGACCAGGTGATGAGTCGTCCCATCATCGGCCTTTAATGACTTTATAAAAGTATCTAAAACTCAATAGTGTGACACGGAATCAAACCCGCGACTTTCTGATCGTAAGTCCAATAATTTACCCACTGATCTACTTCGATCAAATTGAGCTGGTGGGTCACCAGTTTGAGTCCATGATTGTCCTGCACGTTAAGCAACTGAGATACATCTAATCTAGGTCGATACAGAAAAAAAAAAAAAAGATCAGGCTTGAGCAAAGGTTTTCCTCAGTTTTCTGAGCAATTGCATTTTGTGTGTGACATATCTCTGGTTACATTTTTATGCCTCGAGATTTCCATAACATCAATTTCGGCGTAGGAGATTGCTTAAAATAAATAATACCTTTACACTTGAAATATACGTGTAGAAAATATTGCAAAAAATTTGTTCTAGGATTATTCATTTTTTTGTATTAAATTTCAAATTCCCGAGGGCTGGGGCGCTGGAACGTATTTGAGTGGGGGAGGGGGTACAAGGAGTAGTGGAACTTACTATTTTTTTGTAAGGGGGAACGGATCTTAGCAGAAATCGGAGTATTTTTTAAGGGTGAAATTTATAATTTTATGCTATGAACTTAAAAAAAAATTATTAAAATTGTTGTGCAGGCAGAATTTTGTCTAAATGTCTTTACTTCAAATAATTGCGTAATAATTTTGTGAGAATGCCAGTCATAGTAACTTAGAATAGAACCAGAAAAATATGCTCGTGAAACCGTTCACTCTGGAAATTCTGTATGCACTTAAATCACGGGCTACGTAATAACTTAACTATTTTGCAAACATTTAAATTTGCACGCAACTATATATTTTTGAATTTTCTGAATTTACATGTTTATATATATAAATATTTATTATTAGATTAAGAAAGCAATTTAATCTAAATTTGTATTTAACTTCATATGTAAAGTTTTACTGGGGCGCACGGAGTTGATCGAGGTAGAAGTCAAACGTTAAAGTAAAATACTAATACCGAACATGTTTGAAAATAATCAATACTGACAGAAAATATAATATATACAATTAAATAAACCTTCGTTGACTTTTATACCTGTATACCATAACTAAATCTCTGTTCGACTATTAAGGGGACGAAAACACTTGCAGTATGTGTTCGATTATTCCTCCATATCTTGCAAACTCTTCAAGATAGATATATAGTTGATTTTTACTTCAAAATGCTGTCTAGGTAAATACCACATAGTCTAATTGTTTCAGGATTATTCGAATTTCAACTTTCTCGAGATGAAATGGCTCAACGTGGTTCACATTGTCTGCAACCAAATGGGCTATATTTGCGACTTTTACATCACTTGGATACTTACGCAAATATCTAATATGTAGAGCCACGATTTTGTCGCGAAAAGCAGTGTCTGGCGTGCACCTCGGCAGCTCTGCTTCCTGGTTATTGGCAGCGTGTCTTTGTTCAGACACGTCCCTCGTTTGACTGCACCAATAACAGTAAGGCTATTGTGACGCAATACGTCTGTGATTTGTCAGTGGAACCTCAATGCAAGTGACAGTTAAAAGGTCCAATCACTGACCGTGAAACACAGTTGCGGATGTAAACATAAGGCATGGAAACCAAGTGGTGCAAACATCTTTTCGCCATAAAATCGTGGCTCTACTTAATATGTTATTTCAAGACGTTTCGAAATTCCATACTTTAGGGGGTGGAAAGAAGTGAAAAATGTTTTCGATTAATCCTCTACATCTATTGAACCATTCGATGTATCGAAGTGGTTTAGGCTTCAGGATAATGCTGCTTACAAAGATACCCAAAATACTATTTCACAATTTTGCTAAATTCTACCCTAAAAAGTAAAAAAAAAAAGTGGTTTTTATTCATAAATGATGTATATGGTCATCAGCAATATTAAACTTTTAGACATCGATGGCATTTTTGCTTAATTACGATGCTAATTGAATGCCTGGAAAGTTATATATTAAGATTTTTTTAACTTCGCCATCTACGGAGGTGAAAAACTGTGTAAGAAGTAAAACTTGTTTTCAATGAATCTTTGTTGTGTCTTGGACTCAGCGGACTATCGTTGTGTTTTTCAAGTCTATGAGACACCCATAAAATATTATAACTTGGTTATCAAGGGTTCTTCTAAGTTCAGTCTCTAAGGTGAAAATACGTGGAATGTGTTTTAGAAATAGGCTATCCACGATATCGTACGAATCATTCGATATATAGATATGTAAGTGGTATTTACGTTCCATCAACATTAAAGACGGTGACTCACAACTTGGTACTATGACAGGAGTTAGGAGAGTAGACTGCCATGCCCTGAAGTCACAATGGATGGTTCAATACCCAAGTCCTCGTAATTGCGAGTCCAACGTGTTTACCGTAAATAACTTAATTATCAGGGGGGGACTTAATTTGTAAACTTCCAAGATAGACGATTCTAAAAGCAAGTACGATCATCGATAAATAATTGAAACCGGGGTTGCATCCTGCAATTGTATCGGAATGTATTGTCGTACAACCTTTATAATCTCTAGAATGAAAATTCAATTTATTGTATTTGTTATAATGAATACTTTCGACGTTAAATGGAGCAGGCGGCCTAGACTTCATTTCGCAATTCTCCGTTGAACGTTAAACACTGCGTACGCGTGTGCAATGATATAACTCACTGAAGTCCCTTTATGCATAACATGGCCAGAATATAAGTTATAACCTCCGCCCTTCCTCATTTTCCCCTGTGTGGGTGTAAATTTCCACCATAGCTAGGAGAATCTATTTTGAATTTGACAGTATAGTATGTGTAGAAACGCGTAGTCACTAAATTAATAAAAATACGAAATAAGTTCTTATATAATATTTAAACAGATTTTCAACAACACAAATTATATATTGTACCACACAACAAATTGGGGGGGGGAGGGGGTTACAATGTACCCCTGGACCACAACCCCCTCGTTCCCGCGTCACTGACTGAGAGTTTGAGGGTTACAACAAGCGGTTTCGACGTTGATACAAGTACGAAGCTCTCATAGAAACGTACATCATCGTCACTATATTAGGGATTGACATATAAACGTGATATAACAAACCGACAAAGATGGCCAGTTTCAAAATACTAAATGAAGATTGATAGCAAATATGCTGCTGTAAGATCAGATACACTCCTTGGCTGCAGCATTATTTTTTGCCTCTCGTAGATTTTGAAATTCACTATTTGGTTATGTGGCTAATTCCCTGATCTTCCTCAACAAATTTTTATGTTGCTCCTCCACCCTATTTGTGAGCATGGAAGTTCAGAGAACACAGCTATTAAGAAAAAAACTAATATCAGATATTTCACAACTATATAAAATGATTCAGAACGGAGAGTGTTTATTTTTTTGTGTTGACAGCATTAAAAAAACTGAGCCATTAAAGTGTTTTCAATTTGTCCGCAAAATGCCGACATTTAAATAAAAATTGAAATTTATGTTCCCATAAAATAAATTCAAAACAATGATATTTCACCCTTAAAACTGTTCAGAGTTTCATTCCTTAGCATCAAGTAGATTTTTATTTTTAAATCAATGTAATTCAGTTTTAAACAGAGATGAGAAGCTCGATACCGTGAAGAGCAGACGGTACAAATATCAGTGAGTGTATTTATTCGTAAATCACATGAATATAAGAACAGATCAGCCCAATTGGCAAGATGCGTCACTCTTACTGCAACGGTTACGCCAGTGCACAGACTTCAAGGAATTAGCACAGTTACTACTTAAAAAGTTGCGATCGCGGTCACATTTTCAATTTTTCACACTGTAGCGTTCACTGTGCTTCAAAATGTCAAATTTTAGTAGGATATGTGTGTGCCACAGTTTGAGCAGTGGTTAGTATAAGCAAGGTTGAAAAAAAAAAAGTTACTAAAACCAAGTATTCAATTGTCACGATGTTGTCAGCAAAAACCTACAAATCTAAATTAATGCTTAGTTTTTACGGGACACGAATTTTAGTTTTAACACGTAAGTACGTTTACAGAATAAGTTCAAATGCACAGAAACTGTTTCAATAAATTTCCATAATACTACATCTCTGAAAAACTGAGGAGAAAATAAAATAATGTTCAGTAATATTACATTTATTACATTTAGGTATACATTTATTCACAGACGGTCTGAGAAATCTATATGTAAATGTTGTGGCCTCGACCCAGGCATCTTAGTGAAAGGAAGCTTAGAGCAAATAAGCATGTCGCCTGTATTGTATTCAGAGGTGCGGCAAGAAACACGCTGAGATTCTCTCTGAAGGAAACGACGAGAGACAGACAATCCGCAAAGTTGTCTTGCCAAAAGTGTTATGAGGAAATGTAGGGGGTTGAGGGTGAATTCAGAGCGGAGGACAGGATGAAGGGCATATTAGTTTGTTCGTGGAGACAATGTCACAGTCGAGAAGCAACCTGGGAGTGCGGGGAATGTCACTGGAAAGATGGAAGGTGAAGGAAGGTAGAACAGAACAAAACACGAGTACAGTCTGTTTACGGTAAAAAGCGTTCATCTACTGTAAATCAACATTCGCAAGGAATCTTCTAGCGTGCAGTCGTGAGAAAATTTTTAGATACGTAAAAGTGTGCTAATGAAATATTTGAAAGGATTAAATTTGTATCACGGGTGTAACGTTACACACAAACACGCTAATATTGTCTACTCTTTTTAAACACAAAACCCCGTAAATTTGAAGGTTAACTGCACATTTCTGTTTCTAAAACTAACATTTTTTTTGTCAAAATAAAAAACACGAAATGGACTGTTTCATATTCGTGACACAGATTGTTTGTATCAAATCACTGAATAACTCTTAGAGGTCATTCGATACAAAAATAACTGTGAGTAAATAATATAAACATTCTACAGTCGAAAGTTTTAATTAATGACACACGCACTTTTGAATATAGAGATGAAGTGTCTACTTAACTTAACTAATGCATGCAATGTGTGCCTAATCCCAGACTTTTGCTATAATTTGTCATCAGAAAAAAAAGGAAAAATAGTAATAATTATTGAGCTTACTGTATAAACCTTGTACGTTGGTAAATGATAGTTGGCACCACGTTACAGCATGAAAATTTTAACAACTCAGAACATACGAGGATTTTGTCTGCTAGCATAAGATAAATTATAGTTATTAGGCATAAAAAGTGTACAATATTATTCAAGTTTGCACGGTTTGGAGAAACAAGCATTAAATGTTTCTAACAATGAGTAGACTGAGCTAGGTTGTGCAACTGTAACACGTCAGACTCACATTCGAGAGAATGTAAGCAACATGCACACTGCATGGTGTACTGCAGGTCTAGAAAACCTGTATTTTCACACACATGGGTTTGTAAAGTGAATGAAATCATCACAGAATTTATGTTTTTGTTTAATAACAAATGACAGCGAAACACTGAGGGTAAGCTCATATATTGCATGATATAATTGCAACAAAAATAGTTTTTAGTTCTACGTTTGTCGTGTAACGAGGATTAATAAATTCAACTAGATGCTATACTCCTTCAGATGACTTCTCAATAGAAACAAGCCGGCAAAATTGTGTGTACATGGCCGCAACCTTACAGCTTGTAGGTATTGCAAATGACACGGCACCAATTTTTCAGTTTTGGCTATCAGTCACCTTTATGTGTTGCCTTAGGCTTTCGATAGGAATAACTTGTAACAGTTTGTTTTATATTAGATATTTAATTCCTCCTCCGTAGTGTGAGTAATCCTCTCCCGGAGTTCTTGATAACCCTCTGTATAAGACGGGAGATTCAAACTGAGATAGAAAATGTATCCCACAGTAAGAATTTCAAAGGTAAACCCAACAGTCTGTAGTGGACGCACCGTTCCACTTTCCTATGTCTCTAAGGGTGGCCAGTGAAAGGGGTAGGGGTCAATTTAACAAAGGATTATTACCGTGGGCGAGTTTCTTACCTTAAGGGCGTGGTAGACCTCAGTTTTCAACGTCTTTTTTAATTTTTACATTTGTACCAGTTATTTTTTTCCTCATATTAGACATAAATTGTGACTAAATCTTCCTCTTCGGAAATTGTTGTATCTCTCATAGTTTTCGCGTAATGAGTCGTAAACGTCAAAATTTGCACTTTACGGTTTTATGTAAGCCACTAAAACCAACTGACATACCAAACCGAAAAAAAAAAATCACAGTGTATAACAATGTTGTAGGCTTTGAAATGACATACATAAAAACAAAAAGAGATAAATTTTTGTATTTTTAAAAACTTTTTTAAATTTTTAAATTCTCATTTAAAAATTCTGCATTTTTTATTAAATGCAAAAATATTTTATTTTTTGTTTTTATATGTGTCATTTCATAGACTATAACATTGTTATACACTGTGAATTTTTTCGGTTTGGTATGTTAGTTGGTTTTAGTGGCTTACATAAAACCGTAAAGTGCAAATTTTTACGTTTACGACTCATTACGCGAAAACTATGAGAGACACAACAATTTTATAAGAGGAAGATTTAGTCACAATTTATGTCTTAAATAAGAAAAAAATATATGGTGTAAATATAAAAATAAAAAAAGACGTTGAAAACTGAGGTGAACCGCGCCCTTAAACTTGATGACGTCATATCGATTGCACAGTTTAAAAAGGAAGCAACTCAAAATTCTCAGTTTTGAGTAAAAAATTATAGAAAGTTTTCCGTTTCGCCCAAAAATCAGTTAACATACTGTTAATTTGAAGCAAAAGTACAGAGGCAACCGTTTAAGATGTTTAAAATGTTCATTGTCTGCCTTTGCTGAAATTATCACACTTTAAATTAAAAGAAAATCAATTTCTGTTTACTTACAATCAGAATAAAGTGCCATGTTACTGAAACAAGTGAATTTACGTATTGTTTTTCTTCCAAATTGGGTACAGTACACATCTGTCTGTGTGTTGGCGAGCCAAAGTTCAAAAATGCAATTTTTTGAATTGTTTTTTTTTTTTTTTTTAACTGGACCATCGATATGTCTGAGATGACAGAGAAGACAGCACTGCAATTCTCAAACCAGTAATTTCTCTTCACAAATAACGTAAAATTTTATTAATTTAAATTTTAAAGGAAATACGTTTTTGAAATCAACGTCTGTCATGCAGTGGAAGTTGGTTAAATTACCATATTACTTAATCACTTATATTCTATTAAAGACAATGTTCTAAAGAAACTAAATGTGCACTCGTTTGGACGTTAGCAGTTCAATTATCTGTATTGTCAACTAATGCAGTAAAATCTGCCACATACTTTAACATGCTCAGTTTCCTACACCTGGAAAATGTGCTCCCAAAACACCGGAGCCATCAACAAATACTATTACCGCCCTATACAAATGCTGACGGTACCGTCTAATGTATTTGAGTATATAACGTGTTCAATAAAGTGAGGTCTTATCTCAATTCTACTAGACTGCCAAGTTATAATTCAATTTTGATAATTAAAAAGCGCTAAAAATTCGTTCAGGTCGTACCTACTCTGGATCATACAATGTGTTGTAGTTCAAGACGTAACATTTGATTTGCATATAAAAAGAGTCAGAATATCATATAACACTGTACTCACCATCGTACTTTTCCCGTTACTTATAAACACATGACTTAGTAAATTAGTATTGTCAACATCACAATAATATTATAATATGGTATATTACTAGTTTTTTTCCCTGCCCTTGATACAGTCAGAAACGTAGTCAAGCTCAACAGTGAATTTTGGCCTGTGTAAATATGATCCACTGAAAAAAAGACTCCATATAATTTATATAAAACGAAAAGTTACCGTGATGAGTAATTCCAAGTGACCTACAAAACTCACATTGCAGAACTACCAAAAATCGTAAAAGGTAACGAGAATATCGAAACCCATTTAAATGTTAAATATCGTCCCGGTATTTACAAAAGTGACAAGTAGTACATTACGCACAGGTCGCATCACTCATGTTGATTTTCTTTCCATTTCCACATCATATCAATATTTCGATTAAAAAAAAATTTCAAAATATGGGGATTCCTCGTTACACAAATGTACCAATATGTGTATGCACATTGCCTGACGACAACTAAACGGCTGAATCTGTTTATTACGCAAAATTTAAATTAACTAATTATTTAATACTCATTGGTCAGATGTTGTACATTAATGTATATATTGTAGGGAATCGTATTTTGCGACATGTGTGTTTTATATAACTTGAAATATTTTTTTCAAAAAAACAAAATAAACAAAAAACCAGTAGTTCCGATAATGTCTGTGAAACTCAAAATTAAATAGTTCACCTCATTTTGCTAACTTTTGTAGAAAAAGCTACTAACCACATATTTTTTTTATATGTCATTTATTCCTTATGGCGTAGTATAATCAAATTACTTGCTAGATATTAAATTTACCAGCGTATAGATATTACACATATGCATGCATATATATATATATATATATATATATATATATATATATATATATATATACACATCTCTTTCCTACGTACTACGACAAGCTATCACAGTTTCATCTTCACAAATGGTGTACACCTCATATTCTCCTTCTCCTAGCATAAGAATAATTAATTGCGCAGTCCGAAATTTTAACTAGAGAAAATTAACTTCCTTCAAACCCACCAATGTATTAATAAACGCATTAAATTTACTATAGCGTTACTAGTACCGAGTCCAAGAAAACTCTGTAATTTTCTGTGGCTGCTGGGAGTACTTGAACTGTTCTTGATGATAAAATCCGGCAACGTATGTCTAGACTATTCTTGGCAACATCCGTAAAAAACTTAAATAGTCTTCAACGTGAACAACTGTGAATTTCGAAATTAATTTTTGTTATTGAGTATATATTTTAGTGTTAATTGCGCTTATTTGCACGTGTCAGCTCGCACGTGTGTATTGATGCTCAAGAATTAGCTTTAATTAATGTTTCTCTGTGTTTTTTTCCATGCTTATTATTGTTTAGATGACAATAATTACTCCTCTTAGAAAAGCAATGAGTTCCGGGAATTTGGTACGTTGATAATGCCTAAAAAATATTAAAACCCTGAAATGCTTCCTGATTTACAAAGAGCTCTGCTAAGAAACATTACTTCCTCGTCGTTGCCGTGACCTCTGGCCAATGCATGGCGTACAGTGTAGTAGACAGAAGAGGGTAAATTGTGATTTTTCGGTGCCTTAAAACTGGAACCTACTGGCTAATGGAAGAAATCCTTACAGTAAATCTTGGTTCTCCAGAATCCGCGGGGTTGAGCAGATGGCTAGTAACTGCAACTCTCATAAAAACTTATAACTACTCTCATTACTCAAATTTGTCTGGGAACTACGAAAGGAACTAAGTTAACAGACACGGTGACGAGAAAGGACACGATAAAATGTATAAATACTATAAACTAAGCTGCCTGAAACGTACAAGGACTCGCATTAGTAGTATGATTTGGTTCGTCCGGGGACAGGGGCTGTGGTTGTGTGGTTGACCTTGACCTTTGACCTGTGAACTTGACCTTTGACCCTGTGACCTTGACCTTTGACCCCTGTAACCCGACACCCCGACGCCATCTTGTTTCAGGCGCCATCTTGTTTCCGCCCGCCATCTTGTTTCCGGCCGCCATCTTGAATGACGTAAATTTCGAAAAATTAAAAAAAATTAATTTAAAAATCTTAAAAAAAATTTAAAAATTAAAAAAAAAGTTTAAAAATTCCGCCATCTTGTTCCGACCGCCATCTTGGAGGTTTCTTCCGAGTTTTCCAAAAAATTTTGATTTTGCATTCCATCCTAACCCCACATGCATTTAAAAATTAATTTAATAAAAATAAAATCTTTTTAATAAAAAAACTACTTAATAAAAAAATGTTTTATGTAAAATAATTTTATATAACAATTATTTTGTTAAAAAAATACATCGGGTATGCTCGGCCAAGCTCGTTAACCTTCGGCAATCTTCGGCCATGCTCGGCAACCTTCGGCTCGATATTCGTAAGGTTCACATGATATGCAGTATACATGTATACATAACCCCTAATATTTTTAATAACTAAAAATATAAAATCTATCTATATTATTTATTATTTAATTTCTTGCGCCCCATACCCGATCAACATAACCCCTAATATTTTTAATAACTAAAAATGTAAAATCATTCTAAATTATTTATTATTTAACAATACCCGATTGATTACCGATCAATTCAAACAATTAATAATTTTCGATTCAACCAATCAATTATCCTACATTCTCGAATCTATACCCGATCGATTTCGGATAAATTCAGTAATTAATTATGACACTTACTTGC
>PNEQ01036749.1:0-16844 GCA_003012365.1 Medauroidea extradentata | reverse complement strand
TTATGTTAAATAAAAAATTTCAAAATTTAAAATTTTTTTGGTACTTTTAGAAATTTATTTTAAACACAAAAATATTTTATAATGGGTTTGTATATGCTTCAAGCCGTAGATGGTGACGTGTAGTTTTGATAAGATTTTTTCCATTTCATTATATTTACTGGTTTTCAAGTTTTGTATGAAGTAAAAATATGCAAATTTTTACTTTGAAGTGACATCACGGGAAAACTGGCTGAGCTATTTTTTTTTTCGTTAGAGGTTAATATACCCTTAAGTAATGTCTACAAAACTAACACTATTTCATACAAATATAAAATTATGAATTTTCCCCCACTTGAACAACCTTAAGGGCGCGATTCACCTCAGTTTTCAACGTCTTTTTTTATTTTTATATTTGTAGAAGGTAGTAGTTTTCTTATTTTAGCCATAAAGTTGTGACTAAATCTTCCTCTTCGAAAATTGTTGTACCTCTCATAGTTTTTGCGTAATGAGTCTAAACGTCAAAATTTGGACTTTACAGTTTTATGTACGCCACTAAAACCAACAGACTTACCAAACCCAAAAAATTCAATGTGTATAACAATGTTGTCAGCTATGAAAGGACACATATAAAAACAAAAAATTAATTTTTTTTGTATTTAATAAAACATGCTAAATTTTTATATGTAAATTTAAAAATTTAAAACTGTTTTAAAAAATACAAAAAAAATTATTTTTGTTTTTATATATATCAAATCATAGACTATGACATTTGTTATACACTGTGAATTTTTTCGATTTGGTATGTCAGTTGGTTTTAGTGGCGTACATAAAACCGTAAAGTGCACATTTGTGACGTTTACGACTCATTACGCGAAAACTATGAGAGATACGCCAATTTTCGAATAGGAAGATTTAGTCATAATTTATGTCTAAAGTAAGAAAAAAAATATTTGTTACAAATATAAAAATATAAAATTTGAATTTTTAGTTCAAACAGTATGACTTCGTGTTTTAAAAGAAATATCACTGCAAAAACAATTTTAAATAAAACTGCCAGACGGATTTTTTATGTCTGCTCTCTTTTAAGGCCCTGCTCTTCAGTTTTACTGATTTTGCGATAGCATTTTTTTTTAACTTAAACCAGAGCAGATATGAAATCACTATTTTGAATGAAATGGTTTTTGTCGTGGTAGCAAATTTTTTCAGGGCAACAAATTCTACGGTTTGGGTCAGAAAGGTAAATAGTCATAATTTCGTTAATTACGTAATTAGATAAAACCATAGTATTTACTGCCTTGGAAAAAAATCAGCCAACATGAAGAACAAGATTTGAAACAAAACTGCCAGACATATTTTGATATATGCTCTCGTTTAGGTGTGAAACATTAATATCGCTAAAAACAAAAACTGAAGAGCATGGCCTTAAGGTAAAAAATATCAAGAGAGAATGGCCTTAAAAAATGCTCAGTTGAAAGAAATGGTCTCTGTATAAGCTCTCGCCTTCTCTCTCTGAGCGCCTCCCCTGCTAAGTGAGGGTATCCTGCACGATATAACTCCCCTGAGACGCCGCCACCCGCCGTGCAGCAACGAGGAAGTGTCAGCGGAATGATGGATGTGTTGCCTACCAGCCAGGAGCTCGGCGCGGGCACAGGCAGAGTTGAACGTTGTAAACACGCGTGTGCTAGGTCACACGACACACTGGGTTATACTGCTCTGAAGCTGACGGCAACAACATTGCATTTGTCTAGGTATGGTTGTCCTCTACACAATTGAAAACTTTGACAATTGACTTTATGATAGCTTTCAATACAAGGCTTCTTATGGGGTCGTACACAATGGCGCCGCCAAAAGTAAAGTCAAGCAGCGTTGACTTCACGTTTCCGATCAACTGAAAACCAAAAGTCAAAGTCAAGGCGGCCGTTTGCAAGGAACAGCTGATTATACCTTTATAATAAAAAAAATCTGTATTTCTGAGCATTGTTTTACTCTCCAGCACTTGGATTACATAAAAAATGTAACAGGTATGTCTTCGGAAAATCTTGCAAATAGCACCTGAGAATTTGTAGGCTAACTGTAAGTTTCGTCAATAGAAGGCGTTGCTTGTGTTTTGCAAAATATTATCATAAATTGAAAAAAAAAAAAAATAAACAACGGGGCTTATATTCGGAATACCTATCTAAGCGAAATGCTTTTATGGCAAACATATAATTATTTATATCACAATAATTTTGTCTCAAAAACAGATTCTCAGGTAGTTTTCCAACTCTCGTTACTTTATGTTTGTTTTGTGTATTGACAAAATACTTAAAGTAACGGAAACGTTAAGTCAAATGTTAAAGTAATCAATTGTGCATAGGCCCTTAGTCATCTCATTTCACAGGTCAGACATCTGCCCCACAGCTATATCACTGACTGACGAGGCGGCTCAATTGATAAGGTGAACTTCGCCTCTTATTGGCTGCCCAAGGTTGTTGATACAAGCCCCGTGTATGTTTGGCTCCTGCATGTTACGACAGGTTTCCTATTGGCCTGGCTGTCGACTAGCAGGGCGGTCGCCTTACGCTGATTGGCGGCAAGCGTTTTCGCCATGTTGCTGGCCAGGGAAGCCATTTTGCTGGCGTGTGTGACTGAGTTCACCATCATACCCAGCGATTTCACTTCTGTGTTCTTAACTATTCTGTGACCTAGGTGTACGTATGACTTCACCGATGCCCCTGACAATCTTGCGCATCAACTGCATGATGTATGGGGCACTGACATCACAATGGCGGGGGAAAAGTTTTTAAATACATGCCGATGTGTAGACAACTGTTATTAGTTATAGTGAAATGTTAATCTCGGTGTTAAAAAAAACGGTTTACACAATGCACAAAGCACTTAGTCATTAAGGGGAATGGAAAGTTAAGATGTCGAGCGAACGACTGGAATAATAAATCGTCTATAAAATCTGAACTACTTATAATAATTCGATAAGATATTTGTCGACTAGGTGTTTAATTAGCTGACGTCTGTTTATGCAGCACTAGGTGGTAGTGTGATTTGTTTCCGAGTTTTGATGCAAATGAGGGCTTGAAACCACAAAGTCCGTGAAAATGGAAAATTTAATTTTTATAATATTTAGTATCATAAAATCCAGGTCTCTATAGTAACCGAAATAAAAAAATACTTATGCTTTGATTTGAAAATAATTTTAACATTCATAAACCTCTGCTCGAGAGATTTTCGGATGGAAATAATATTATCAAATCCGTGACTTCCAACGTCTCTTCAGGTTATTTCATAAAGACTTTCGTACGTGGGGAGCCTATGGGTGGTTTCACGTGTTTCTCCTAGCCTTGGATTCCTTTGTTGCTCCATACTCACCTCACATCATCCCTCCCCATCGCTCAAGACATTGATTAAATTGTCTTCAGTCATCCAGTCTTACTGGCCATGGCCGCTTCCTCCTTGCTCCTGTACGGCAGTGGCATGGGTCTCGACTCTAATGATCGCGCCTGTTGACGAGACGTTAAGGGGGCCACCTGAGTGGACGAAGTTTTGCGCGTTGCAGTCCAAGTGTGGTGAGCCAAGGGCGAAATAGTACAAGAATCATGTCTCACCCTGACCTCTATGCACAAGTCACACAACTAGTGTACTGTCTTCCCGCTGGTAAGGTCCCTGTGCGACACATACAGTGGTAACCCTTATCATATCATCACGTAATATGTGAGGCAAAAGTGTGTGCCTATACTTGTGTTGTGAACTAATTAATTCATGCCCAAAAAAGACCACAAAAACAACCATTTTCTGCCGCGAGAGCAAAGGCTTCCGAGACCTCAAGTTTAATTTTTTAACTCCTGAAAGAGAGCAGTTATCGTAAAACCGTTACATACAAATGTTTGAAATTGTTTGTATTATGTTGCCTAGTTTTACAAAAATAATAGGTTTCTATAATTTCGACTTTGTGAATTATTCTTAATTTTTCCCGAGGCAGCGAATGAGCTAAAATTACTACAAGATGCCTTTTCGCAGTGGTTAATTGTGTAAAAACCATAGGGAGTTCGTTTTGATGACATGCATTCCGCATACATCAAGAAACTTAGGTAACCCGACAACATGACTCAAGTGCGAATGTGAGAGATGCGAGACTTTGTCCACGCTCTCTCTTCTTGAGTATGCACTGCAATCTCTCCGAGTGCTTTCCTCTTGAGCCCAGTGTTTCACGGACCCAGAAGTAGTCGTAAAACGCTTGTCCGTCGAGAAATTACTCATCTCCACAGAATATACACTTTCATCTCTTTGGAGGAGAGTAAGACTGTCGTCACTTGTCGACTGCACGTGTCGCACTAAAAGAAGTTAAGATAATTTTGCTCCACAAGTGTAAACGAAAAATCCTTACCTGCTTTTTGCAGAAAATATTTTAATTAATGCAATTAGTACACCACGTTTTTTTTTTAAACTGTCTAAGAAGAGTAACATAATTCCTCCTATAAAAATACTTGTATGAATGAAAAAAAAAAAAAAAAAAAAAAAAAAAAAAAAAAAAAGGACGCAGGAATAATTCACCCAAGACACTAACAATTTTATTGCGAACTGTTGTGCAAGTTTTCTCAACCACAGTGACTCTCTACATTCCTTACTATTATCTATTGCACGCGTCCCACGTTTAACTTTACAAATCTTGAAAATATTTTCATAGGAGAGATTTACACTTCGTAGTTTTAGAACCTTTTAAAAAGTAGTATAAACATTTTTTTTAAATAATTATTTTTTGCGTTTGAGTTTTGTGTGTGAAATTTGGCAACCGATTTGAAAGGAGCAAAATTTGTACAGAACAGACAATCATTCAGATGAGAAAGCAAGTAAATATTGCACTGTCATCCAATTCTGCTCTATGTTTAAAGTTTCTAGTTTCTAGCACATCGCACTGCTTCCCTCCAAGGCGATTATTTTAGTCATAAATCAGCGTTTCTATAAATACTGCAACGTTGAGAAACATTGGCTATGTTCGATTTAAATCTTACATATTTTGACAAATTAATTACACACATATACATACATAAACATGTTCGTCTATCTCTTTGTGTCACTATTCTTTAAGAGATACCTTCTTTGTTTAGGTGAGATATAGTTAAAATCGATTCGTTAAGAAGTAATTCTTTGACTGTAATAGCTCGCTGAACTCCGCGAATACAAGTTTTCTAGACGCGCCTTTAACGCCAAATTCTTTAGTTTCTGCTGCTTTTGCAATAATATTTTTTTAAAGCTTAAATGAGAGCATATGTCAGTAATATGTGTGTGCAGTTTTGTTTAAAATAGTTTTCGTCTTGATAGATATTTTTTTCAAAGGAAGAAATTACATGGTTTCGACTAAAATGTCAATTAACAATAATTTCGTTAATTACACAATTAGCTGAAACCATAGTATTTACTTTCTTGAAAAAAAAAATCAGTGAAAATTGAGAACACGATTTTAAACAAAACTTCCAGACAGATTTTTATATCTTCTCTCATTTAGAGGTAAAAAATTAATATTGCTAAAAAAGTAGAAACTAGAGAGAGTGGCCGAGTTATTTCTCGCCTACATTACGCACGAGTGTTTTGGTAGAATACTAGATAAAGCAAGAACTTTACATCAAGAAGTTGAAGGTATATGACTTTGTCGAGAACGTGCTCTGCCGCCTTGATGGAAGTATTTTGCGTGTTCGAGGTCTATAAGTGTGGAAGCAGTAAGGACGACACAACAAGCACATCACGCCTCTCACTAACCTCTAGGCACAAGTCACTGAGCTGGCGAGCAGACTTCTCGCCAACAACTCGCTTCTGAGACAGTCAGTGGTGACCTTATAATTTCATAACGTCATATTTAAGATAAAGACAAATTGTGCACGCATATAACTTTAAAAAGATTCTGCACCAAACGCTTGTACCTAATAACGACCACAAATACACATATTTTCACAATTTTCGACAGCGTTCAAATAAAACTTAAGATACTAACGTTGGACAAGAAATGGGTTTATACGTGCATCAAGTTCTTTGAATGCTATTCCTAAGTAGGCTTAACTTACGCATATAATCAGTTTTCGAATAATCTTGTAACGGCCGGAGCTCTGCACTTCACTCGGTCAGGCGGCCACCTTCAGATGGGGCCCCACCCCTCTCGTGGAGTGTTCCATTTACGATGAAGACATTATTTTGTTTGAAATAACTAATAATTTCTCGCAATAGCTCTTAAGCACTTGTTTTAAATACTTTCGAATTCTGTTACCAATTGTTAGGCATACATATGCGCTAAGTGATGGGACCGAAACGACAAACATGCATTTGAAAATATTATCTGTATTAATTACGTCATAATTACACTTAAAGTTCAAGAGTATTGGAAGACAATACAGGTTACCAGATAGCTAAAATTGTACACATTATATATGATTATGTATAGTTGTGTATAAAAATATAAAATTATATGTATACAATATATTGTATATGTATGTGTGTGTTTCTTTCTAAACAACCAAAACAAGCAAAACAATTTATTAAATCCCAAATGGCTTTTAACGCCCCACCTTAAGTACTGTAGGTAATTTCCCCATTCTTATAAGGAAATGGACATTGAATGTCATGGATTTCAACCTTACGCTCAAGGGAATTTTTCTGGCATATAAGTTGAGATTCGCTTTGCCTCGTACATAATATAATTTCATCTCGGTTATTGTACAGTGTGTCGTTAGTTGAACTAATTCCCTCTCACACAGAAGATGGATCTTGTGGGTGGTGGCAGGGCAAGTATCTCTTTGTACGGGCTCCTCTCATTGTAAAATAAATGTCCTTTATTACGCTCACAACTGGCCGTCTGGCGTTGTAACATAGCCAGGCCGCGGCCAATTTAAATTAGTCACGGTTCCCTGCACCTCTTCGCTCTGCTTTCTGGGAACAACATACACCTTCTATATATCCTACATCACAATAACCTTCTATATATCCTACATCACAATAACTTTCTATATATCCTACATCACAATAACTGATAACTCTGGAAAGCTTTGTGCTTTCGTAATTTTATCATAGCTTGACACTCCCGGTAGGTCTCTTAGGTTTATTGCTCACTAATAACTGTTAATATTACTTTTTTAATTAAAAAAAAAACAAACAAACACAAAGTTAATTCAGGGACCATCCTAATTTACGGCCACAGAGTCAAACTAAGGCAATAATCTTAAAATTAATTTACTTTGACTATTCAAATTGTAAAGCTAACACTTTAAAACCAAAAGTCGTATACGTAAAATATTTTAAGAAATATGTTGACAGATAGCATTTTTGAAGTAATAATATATATGCACTAGCAGTCCTTCAGCGACATTTCCCGTGTGTATTACTCGTAAAAGCTACCAAGATAGCATGTAAGCTTACGGCAAGCCTGCAACTGACTTGATTTTGGCTTGCAATTACAAGCCCTATGGTAAGTTTTATTCAAGCTTGAGTCAAGTTTTTTTTAAAGTTGTATCCTGCCTTGTACGAGGCAAGCTTGCCGTAGGCTTGTCGTGTGGATACTAGTTTGATTCAAGCTTACTGGATTGACATGATAAGACTGCTGCAAGCTTGCATACTTCTGTCATGGCAAGCGTGATTCAAGCTTGAATCAAGCTGATTTTGCTCCCTGGGTTATATTTACTTTAATTTAAGGACCTATTTGAACACAGAAAAAGTTGTTCGACCATCAAGTATCAGGATAACTAAGCTGCAGGTTAAGTTCACTCTGCAGCAGGTTTAGTAGTTATAGCAGCCCATGAGAAAAGCTGACGTAAGTCTGCATGTTATATTCCACTGTCTATGCGTATTCAAGCCTCGTATATTCGTTAATTGTCTGCTGTTCTAGTGAGTAGCAGCTAATGGACAAATGGTTGGGGCTTGGATTTACACAGGACAGCGGATTTTACAGTAATTCTTCCTTTTCTTAACTATAAATACACTGTCTTTATTCATAAATATATTCTTAGATGTCATGTACTTAATATTTTAACAGGTAGGATAGTTGTAAGATAATAGAACCCAGGCTTCGTGCATCTTCGGTAAGATTTGTTTTCCCTATTGGTAGAGTCTTGACTTGTCGCGAAAAAGATTTTTGCAGCATTTTATTTCAGGGCCTTACGTGCACATATGCATCTCTGCTTCATGTTTGTTGGCAGATTGTCTTTGGCCAGACACGTCCCTCGTTTGACTGCACTAATCATAACATGTATGCTACATCATACGCCCGTGATTTGCCAGTAGAAGCCCAAGACAATTGAGAAATAAAACATCCAACCACAGACCATGAAGCAACGCTGCCGGGCGGGTACAGTCAAAGCATTGTAATCGGATGATGCAAAAATATTTTCGCCACAAGATCATTGGTCTGTCTATAGGCGTTGTAAAGTCCTGGATACAGTAAAAAATTCTACTTAGAGATCGTGTCGAGTACGTTGTACATGAAAAGCAACCTGACGGATAATAAAGCTACGAGTGTGTCTTCGAAATTAATAATTAGTATTTCTTTGACCATATTGGTGCAGCGAGATTTTACTGTCCACTGGATGTTTTTCCAAGATGTCCTTTTGACATGCAGTACAGCGCGGTGTGGTGAGGTAGCAGGAGCTTGCTTTTCCAAGTCGAAATCGGTTTCACACCCGAGCTATTTTGGGAGAGTTTAGGCGTGTGTGTAGGTGTAAATAATGTATATACGAAGTAGTGTTGTGAGTGACCAGAACAATTTGAATCTTCCGCGCTACTGGCGACAGTGGCGCTCTCAAGAATGAAGTTGGCAACCCTGATGTGACTACCTACGAGAGTGGCAGTCCTGGTTCCTGCAGATCGTTTTGTTACATCATGGCGGTAAGTTTGCTATGGGGCAATCTCGCTGCGTATCGATAATAATAGCGGTAATCCTCGTGCCATACGTGGTCAGATATCTTTGTTCTGTATTACAACGAAACAGGGAGCAAGCGCAATAATGAAAGTTCGCACTTTTGTTCCTCCAATCAGCCCCTCACAATCACATACTGAATAGTAATAGGCCTACATAGGGACCCATGATTTTCTCACCACGTAGTCTCAGTGCATTATGTGCACACCTGCAGTTCTGCTTTGTGGTCAATGATTGTGTGTTTTCAACTGTCTGTGTCTTGGAGTAATATCCGCTAGTCACAGACGTGTGGTGTGCAACTAACCATGTTCTGATTGGCACAGTACAATAAGTGACGCCTCTACGTAAAGACACGCTGCTAATAACCATGAAGAAAAGCAGTGCATGTGCACATTTGACACTGAAACAAAGTGGAGCATAAATGTTTTCCCGAAAATCAGGAGTCCTTACTAAGTCGACAGGACCAGCTGAATGCGACTGACAGAAAAAGAATAACTCCGTCCAATCGCGGCGGGTGGATGTGGTTATTACTATAAAACTATACCATGTGGGCCAGACCAATTATGCTCGATTTTTAAACCATCCCAGCCTTTTTTTAATAACTTATTCCCTACAAAGAAACTACTATTTACATTAGTACAGTAGATATTAGACAGTTGACAACTGTATACTGGGTAATGGAAATTGATTTTATGTTATTAGTGAGAATTTATAATGTGTAGAACACTTGTTTTAACAAATGTATTTTTTTTAAACTTTGTTTTCTCTTTGTCTGTTAATTACTACTTTTTTTCCTTAAGGGATGTAGATGCATTTTTGTGGTATTATTACTTTTTCAACATTATTCAATTTAAATTTTTGTAGTGTATGTGTAACACATGGCAAATTACAAACCGGCCTAGGGCTGAACTTTGTACGTGTCTCAAAAAATAAATAAACAAATAAATAAATCTTTGCAGGGACCGAGGAATATGGTCAATTCACACACTCGAGGATAATGGTATTCGTTCCGCCGCCCGTCAGTGGTCAGAGTATGTACTAGGACATACGACAACGCCCAAGAGCAAACAATACGTTCAACAGGTGGTTTCGGCGTCGGCGTTGCACGGCGAACGTTTTCAGCCTCGGTAGTATCTACGATCATTCGTCATCGAACCACTGCCGGATATTAACACCCCAGACGAGAGGGTGGGTCGGGGGTGAGGGAAATGAGGATCCCGAGGCCGAGAAGCGAGGATAATACCCCCGCCCCCCTCACTTTTTTTATCCACCCCTCCCCCACCCTCGACTGCTCATTTTCCATTCGCGCGTACGTGTTTGTGCCGGCCCGTTGTCGCGGCTATTCAGGTCGATCGCGCCAGTCGAGGCGAGTAATCGACTGAAACGGCGCCGTCGAACATTAGGCGTTCAGGCGCGTTATTGTTGTTCGCGTCTCTGTTGCGCGCGTGCGGTCGTGGGGAGATATCTCGCCTCCCAGAGCACAATGCCGCCGCTGGACAAACGAGGCCGGCGAACAGAAAAAAAAAAATTAATAATTCCCTCTCTTCTGCACAATCTATTTGTTCCCTCGGCCGAATCACGAAAGCTATAGCCTCTATCATGCGAGTTATTTGCGTTTAGAGCCTCGCCTTGTTCCACATTATGAATAAAACTTCGTAAATAGTTGAACTGCACCCAAGCTCCTTGGTCTACGTGAACCTCAACATGTGGTTAGGTCAGTCTTTTTACCGAAGCCCTTCTATAGGCGGTTCGGAATTAAGGCCTCGCTCTTAAGTTTTGCAGTGGTTTCGAAAATTTATTTTTTAAACGTAAATTAATACATATATCAAAGATTCTTCTTACAGTTTTAACACTTACATATCATCGTTTGTTTATGAATTTTTCTGTTGCAGTATACCGAATAACACATATTTTTTTGTCGAAATAAGCCAAAATAAAACAAAACAACATTTTGCTAGCAAACGGTACATTATTTTAAATAACACTCGGGCAAAAAAATTGTATGTCGTATGACTGTACACAGTCTCGAATTTTTTCAAAGCATTTGGTTGAACAATATTTAAGTTATTTGCATTTGTTTGAAATAAATGAAAGGTCACTGGCGTAAGTAAGAACTCAAAAATTCCCTGCAATAGTTCTGTTTTCAGCTAATTCGTATTGTTGCATGATGTGTTCCTACGGGCTGGGTGGTTGGAGGTTGTGTCCAAACACCTTATGGACTAGCTCATGACTTACAAGCCGGATGGCCTCGTGGTGGGAGTCATGACGAACTACGTCACAGAAACTTGTTTCAACTGTGCTTTAACCCTATGAGATCAGCCTACGAGGCTCAAGTCACGTCCGAAGCATGATGCAATGTCTTATTACTGAAGTGCTGTGGTTCCCCGACTGTTTGTCCGAGTGTGTAAACCCTGAATCGATAGATTTGGTTAGAGTTCGCTATTGGTCGTGCTAGAGGAAGGTGCTACGCTTGTGGAGTGAGACTGGTGAAGACATCTTGGTGACGTCAGAGTCTTCTGTGAGGCTGCAGGCACATACTTTCGGAGCAGTATTGGGCGAAACAAGAGGACTACTGCTGCGGGTCGGCGGACAAAAAAGAGGTGCGCGACGAGAGTCGAACCGAAGACCTCAAGAGTGAAGAAAGTGGTGAACTCGGGGTGCTGCGCAGCACATGGTGAGCCATTACCACTTCGGACTGTTAAGAATAGTCACTATTTGAAAGACTGTTGATTGGATATATGGCTGAACTTTTATTGTGATTTGTAGTGTTTAATTATTGGAAAACAATATCTGTGCTTTAATTTAAAAGTTAATTAATGTTTCTGTGGCACAGTAGTAACTGTGTGTATAATAAGGGTGCTGTGAAAGTTATGCTTGTTTGCTGTTTTTTGTATTTTTGTAAGCTTTGGGAGCTAGTAAATCAATAACTTAATTAAACTCTGTTATTTATAATTATAAGACCTTTATTCCTAAGAGCTCAGGAATTGTCCACATGTAAATTTTTGCTAAACATAGTTATAACAGTATCTTTCCGCGCGGAATGGCTAATGATGGGACATATCTGACCTCTCTAGACTTGTCACTTGATGTTTGCGCGTGAAAAATAAATTGTGAAGTCTGTAGTATTCTGTACAGTTTGATAAAAAAAAGTTCATTAGTAATGTATTACAGTTATTGTTGATTTCGGTTGCTTTCGTTTCAGTATGGTTGTATTTAAATAGGAAACTACATGGAACTATATTATGTTATTTCACTGCCAACCACACAAATAGCAAGGCAGCTAGTCTTAATATTGAATTATATGCAATAACGGCCAGTGATATTTTTAAAGGCTAAATTTGTAGTGCACACTTTATCCAGAACAACGTATAAGGGCGTGTATGTATATATGTGCCTGTGTACGTGAGCACATTGTAATGAACTTATTTTTAGCCGGTTTACACATAAGTTAAGGGCCAGAGTAGTCACTGTGTACTGTTAGTTAAGAAATTGATATTAAGAGTTGTTATATAAGCCGTTCTTCCAATTACTGTGGCTTTACTCTAAATGGTTTAACATTACATGATACTATAGTCTGTTTATTTTATACTGAGTACTCCCCAACACTTTTAATATCCGAAAACTGTATTTTATTTGGGTATAATATATCAAATTTTTTGATTGGTGAAACGCTTACATTGGTTTCTTGTTCCAGGAAAGTTTTCAGGACAAATAATATTAAATATGATTGCCGAATGGCTGAAAGAGAATATTTAAGCAGTTCTTTTACTTTATCGTGAACAGTCTGTACAGGGGATGTACTGCATTATTTATGATGGAGGGGAGTGTCTGATCACATGTTTATTAATATTTTATGATAATATCTGGACTTTGGGTGACCTTTAGACATCTTAGACCGCCAGTTAGCATGATGCCAGGGGCTAATAATGAAAGATTCGGTTAGTGACGGACGGTGGCACGCCGTGGGTCTCGACCCAGGACCATCCTGGCGAGATTGTGACGGCTGGAAGACTTGTAGAAGATAGACCACGATTACCCCACTACATTACGTTACATTGTCACACTTCAGTGCAGGTGGAGAGAATCACAGAAGACTTGGTCTTTTGTAGCTGCTGACCTGATTGTATACTGTCGTCGCCGCTAGATTGTCCTCCAGGCGCGTTTCTTGTTAATCATAACAAGGTGCATTGAGTCAAACATATTCCTGAAAAGAATTGCGTGAAAAATATTCCTGCTACAAAACAGCCACTTCTATAGGCTTTAATCTGAACACTCCACTCACTTATAATAACCAAAAATTCTATTTAACTTGAGCCAACGCTGTAGAGTTTTGAGAAGTGTGAAAAATTTACAGTGATTTTTAGTTAAATTTATGTTTTTATATAGAATATAATAAATATGGCTGATAAAAAAATCTTCAGTAGTGCTCACATTATTGTGAACAGTTTACATCATGTTTAGTTATTGATACACAGAGGCTGGAAAAATTCACGAATTCATTTCAGAACACGATAGAATCGAAACGCATATATATTCCTGAGGCGGTTGTACCCTCAAGAACATACATGCAAAAGTATATCAGGCAAATACATCAAGACAGTACCCGGTTTAATGCGCAGTCAGATGATGCATGCTAATGAGTGACAGAACCTACACTAAAAGAAAATTGTTGAAGAAAACGTTCCCTATCAAATTATTTTGTAGTAAACATAAAATAATTTTCGGTGGCAACGATATGTTTGTGGCGACAGCAAAAATGCCTTCACGTCTCACTCGTCGACAGCAAGGTCATTATAGACGACGACACACAACTTGGTACAATGACAGGAGCTGAGAGGAGTCGGCCATGGCCTTTGTTAAGAAACTATAACTGCGTTCGCCTGGAGTGATTTCGGGAAACTATGGAAAACCGAAATCAGGATGACCAAAGTTAGGGATAGAACCAGGTTCATCTCGAACGTGTTCAATGAGGAAAAAATTTTGTTGGTGCAAACAAAATTTGTTTGAATCAACCAAATCATTTGTTTCTATAGGGACAAAGAAATGTTTGTTTTCTCGTGCCAAATTATTTTGTCCCCTCGATTTCTTTGAGGCAAATGGCTATATTTTGTTAGTAGTACCAAAGAATGCACATGTAATATTTTAAGAACTAAAAAAAGTGTTTTTTTACAAATTTAATTTTAAGACCTAAAAAAAAAAAAAAAAAAAAAGAGAGAGAGAGAGAAAGAAATGGCAGTGCCGAAAATTAATCCACTAACCCTTGACTTGCCTCGCTTCGCTCTTTTCATGACCTAACCAACAGAGCTATGAGTGATTCTGTACCTATATGATTGTTATTTGTATACGAATAGTTAGTATTATATTACGATTGTACTGTTTCATCTTCAAACATGTTTATCTTCTGTCTGCGAAACGGCAAACGACGTCAAATAATATTATTAAAATGGTCGCCGTTCACCGCAGCATAAAGAGTGAGACGTGCAGTTGTGGTGTTTTTCAATTTTATAGCATTTTATTTTGTGACCAATTGAACTAGCCACTTTGAAATAGTTATAGCTAAAATTAAGATCCTTTAATTATGCTAATTGACTGTTTAGACGCCCTACTTGTCGCACAAGCTTATATTTTGAAAGTTGAGGTGTACAGTGTTAGCAGTCTGCTCGCTCACGCACGCAAGTCTGCCACCTTCCGAAAGTCAACCAAATGGATATAGTTTCGCCAGCAAAATAGTTTAGTCCATAGAAAAAAAAATTGTTGGTTCAAATAACATCACTTATAACTAACAATATTATTTTGTTGACAAGTTGTAACAAGTTGTTTGTTTACACAAAATATTTCTTTGGCATTCTATAGGTTAGTAACCAAATATACGTTTGGCACAAAAGTGTGTTTAAATGAATACTTTGGTCGAGGGAAATAAATAAATTTCTTTGGCGGACTCTATGCTTGGATTTGCTAACAAAACATTGTTTAGCTGAAACAAACATCACCCAAACAAATATATTTAGCATAATGAAACAATTATTTTCTCAATTTACAGTTACGCCACCTCGCTCGGTTTTTTTCCTTGTAGTCTACAAGTTATTGAACTCGTAAAATTGTCTTGGGCCTACCGGAATAGTTTGGATTATTCTTACAGTAGAGAACTGGTCACGCGAGCAAGGGAAGGTCCTAGCGACGCGCAGAGGGGAAAATCCCTCCCCCTCCT
The DNA here is from genome assembly GCA_003012365.1 of Medauroidea extradentata. Lineage (NCBI taxonomy): Eukaryota > Metazoa > Arthropoda > Insecta > Phasmatodea > Phasmatidae > Medauroidea > Medauroidea extradentata. The sequence goes on along the minus strand of PNEQ01036749.1, from coordinate 1,770 downwards.
GCCTCTAACCAGCGGAAGTGTTCGCATCTGGTGATAGGTTGAAGCTGCTGATGGCACACTCAGGGCTCCATCATTTACCCTCTTGCTGGCTGGGAGGGGAAATGTGGGGCGGGTAGCTGCGCAGTAGATACCATTTCACGTTTGCTGCGCCACTCTCTCAAAACCTTTCCTAGGCTGCAGGACCGGTAGGTGTATTGTGTTCATGCTATAAACAGACTAAATAGTAATATAGACATGAAATGACGTGGTGGCTCATTTGATAGCGAACTTTGCCGCTTATTGGCTGCCCGAGGTTGTTGATACCAGCCCCGTGTATGTTTGGCTCCTGTATGTTACTACAGGTTTCCTATTGGCCTGACTGCCGACTAGCAAGGCGGCCGCCAAATGCAGGTTGGCGGTAGACGTTTCTGCTATGTTGCTGGCCAGTGAAGCCATTTTGCTGGCGTGTGTGAGTGACTGAGTTCGCCATCCTGCCGGCGATTTCACTTCTGTATTCCTACATATTCTGTGTTCTATAGAACAGTGTGTTTATTTACACATGAGATTGTCCCTTATGTAATTCAGAGTTTTGCAGGTATAATTCTAAGTGTTGTCGCTACAACTCTTAATTATTGACAAGCATGGTCACATTTCAAGTATAATCAGCAACTACACTGCCTCTTCTAACCTGCACTGCGCAGAATACTGGCAAGTGAACAAGACTGCTAGTAACCGCGTGTGTTCGCTTGTCATACAGCAGTTGTAGGCATGTGTAGTCTAGTGTGGTTGGCCAGTGGTTGACGCAGCATGTCCAAGACGATGGCGAGCCAATAGTTCACCTCCAGTGGTCAAACCAATGAAACAAGCAGGGAGGGGAAAAATTCGCGCGTTCACCGACCTGTAGGCTAGCCTGCAAGAATATTTGTGAACTAAAGCAGAAAACAGTTGCTCATTAGTAGAGACATGCAAAAATCGCGTTATCATTTGCTAGCAGACTATACTTCACTTCCTGTAATTAACAGGGCATAATCTGCGATTCAATTGGCCACGAACTTTTATGTGTTGTCATTAACGTGTGTTATGTCTGTACAGAGATTGACCTATCTACCGTGTAAGTATTCTCCGCGGCAAATCACGACAATATCGGCCAGCGGGAGACGTCGACCAAGCCTATAGTCACTTGGAGTTTAGTCAGCTATCAGAAAATAACGCGAATTTTGCATGTCTCTACTCATTAGCTGCTTGCCGTTCAAGTGATATTGTTGTGTATAAGTTACATTTCCATTATTGACTCAGAGACTTGCAGGAGGTGTCAGATAAGTCAGAGGCCAACTGCGAAAGTTATACAATCTACAGTCGTTGTAAATCTAGCTTGTGCCTAGAAGAAAACACGAATTTGTGAAGTCTCTAGATGTAAGGTCTAACGTACTAACGTGGCCACGTGAAGACACGTAGGCCCACAGCCAGTAGCGTCACTGAGTGTGTTCGGGTAAGTATAGGCTAGTAAATTGTCTGAGTGTGTTCGGGTAAGTATAGGCTAGTAAATTGTCTGAGTGTGTTCGGGTAAGTATAGGCTAGTAAATTGTCTGAGTGTTCGGGTAAGTATAGGCTAGTAAATTGTCTGAGTGTGTTCGGGTAAGTATAGGCTAGTAAATTGTCTGAGTGTTCGGGTAAGTATAGGCTAGTAAATTGTCTGAGTATGTTCGGGTAAATATAGGCTAGTAAATTGTCTTGAGTGTGTTCGGGTAAGTATAGGCTAGTAAATTGTCTGAGTGTTCGGGTAAGTATAGG
>PNEQ01036748.1:0-16843 GCA_003012365.1 Medauroidea extradentata | reverse complement strand
AATATTTATAATACTGCAAACTAGTGCAGTTCAATATTACAGAAAAAATTACCTCTTCATAAACTGAAGATACTCGATAACAAAAAAATGGGACGTGCTAGCCTTTTTTACTCAACAGATATGTAATCAGCAACCAACACTCATGTCAAAACAGCTGGATTTGTTCATGTTACCAAAACCTTGTCGACCAGTGTTATTTAAAAGTCTTACACACTAATAACTACATTAGCAGGACACTTTTAGGGGTCTTCACTGTAACTTCTGGTAAACATCCGGTAAAGATAGTCACCTGCAACTGTCTTTATACTGTACAGTGAATCCTCTATGTATTGAAACCTAATGGATTGAAATACTGTATGTGCATCCATAAAATACATTCTGGGACCCATTTATTTATTTTACAACATTTTAAGACTACATCCACAGGGATGCCAACTTCTACAGATTCTCTGTAATTTCTACGGACAACAGGTGTAAACTACGACTCTCCAGACAGTGTACATCATACTACAGACGCGTGGCAAAATAGCTATTGCTCTTTTTTGTTTTCAGTAAATTTTGCGTCTGTAGAGAAGAAGGCTTATTCTGAGAGTCATGTTCCTTATTTTAGGCATTTGTAAATTACTGTACGTTGCGTTCATTGGTTGATGAAGGCACACTACAGACTGGGCGCGAGGCAGAGACATTTATTGTGTTCTTTATTTCGGGGCTCGTCCAGTCCATGCGCGCACACGTGTGTATGTGAGAACGTCTCATGTATGTTGTTTGAACTTCCTACAGCGTTGCCACTAAAACTATGGTAGACGTACCTGTTTTTCGGTACGCGTAGCAGTAGTTTTCAGGCTGTTCTGTTATGTGTGTACCAGTGTTATGTGTTATCCGTATCGTATTTACGAAACAACCCAACTTCCACTGTTGCCACATACTTCAGTTTGGTGCGGAAACATTGCTGTTTACATTGGGTTGTAGCTTGCGGTGCCGACAGTAATATGGAATAGTGGTTATTATAGTAAATTACAGTTGTATAAGGTGAAATAAATATTCACAGGCTATTCCTTCAACGGATGAACCACGTCGTGCGACTAATGCACGTCCACAAAAAGACAAAAGATTGTAGCGCAGTGGTTTTGCACCGACTATGCACACGAGTGGCAAATTATGAAAGCCAGCAGGTGTCAAAACATAGTATTTTTGTAACGTGTGTAATTGCCATTTTTTATTTAAACATGGTGACGATTGCTGGCACAAATCGCTTCCAAGAAACACAGTGAACTCAGGGAAGGTTAAGGCTGGAACGAATTCGTTAACTTCGTTATTATTAAGGCAGAGGATTCGCATAGCATTATGAATGCTGAAATGTTGTCTACTACTAATAGTGGATGATAATTTACCGCTATCTTGAGAAGGCCACACCGGACATTAACTGCTATAGGTATTTGGAGCATGCTACTGTTATTCATTTGCAGCTGCGAGGTAGGGGTAAGGAGTAAACGTAAATTAATTGGTAGGTCCACTGCTGAAGTGAGACAAGTGTGTCAATAAGTTCCAAAATGTGTGAAAGTGCAATACTTTCAGAAATTAAGAGGTGAGCTAAGCATATTTTATTTTTTATAATTTGCGCATGAATGTATTTTTTAATAGTGGAGGTAAATTAAAATAGTCTGAGTGTGTTTATAAAGTAGGTACTGTAAAATGTTCTGATTAATTTGTGTTTTCATAGTGTGTGCATTTAAACAATTTTGGTCATGTGTGAGTTTTAGAAGATAGAAAAAAAGGTTGTAAACCCTCCCTCTTTCGTCGAAGGTCACAGATATGTTTGATTTTTACAGTAAATATCAATAAACAATGTCAATATATCTACTGGGGTTGTATTGAAGATTCAGATACAAAAACTTCGTAATTAGCATCATTTTGCACCTTTAAATTCAAATTTTCCCAGGGGACGACCCCCGGCCCCCCTCCTTATTACCGGTTATCGGTGATCCTTTCTGCCAGAGGACTGACTACTGATGAGACTACCTAGAAGTTGGCATCCCTGCATTGAAATTTTTTGCCAGTCCCATTAGAAATGATGGATAGAGAGACATTCCACTGTATTCTGTTATACACCTCTCATTACCATAATCTCAATATGCTTGACAGCACTGTAGGCTGTACTCTGAAAACCTTCATAGATTTTACTAAATTTTTTCCCTAGTTTTTACGGTATGTTTTTAGGTACTAATTACTTAATTTTTGTTTGAAATAATTATTGAACATATTGGTTTCAGTTTAGATTTCAGATTAAAAGTTATAACATCAATTTCATTCATCTCTAAAACCATTCGTTTCTAGGAAGAAGTTAGTGTACCGCACTAACCAAAGATAGCAGCACGAGGTCTGCATTAGTGTACATCTCTGACAAGATAGGTATAGCAGCACACATACTGCTTTAAACTTGTCAATTGCGGCGTCAATAGAAGTTAATAGTTTACACAAAGCTATATAAGAAACATATGACATTTTATTTGGGAATACAAAATACAGTACTGTTATTCTGCGAAATTTTCAACCACATAATTTTCCCAGCGGGGTCGGCCCTCTGATTTTCGTATGTGGGAATCGTGCTGGACGATGCTGCTGGTCGGCGGGTTTTCTCTGGGATTTCCCGTTTCCCCCGCCCTTTCATTCCGGTGCTGCTCCATACTCACATCATGTCATTCCTCACCAGTGCTAAAGACCTCGATGTTGAGCGCTGGTATTGGCGAGATACAGTAATTTATATTAGTTGTACATTGTTAAGTGACACTGATTTTATAAACAAAATCTATAACATATTTTTATAATTTTCAATTTGCTGTTTATCAACTTTACAGTATGTGAAACACTAAATATAATCACAGTAATGTAGTTTTGACTATTATAACGGAATAGTACCTAGTACAGTACAGAGTACACATTACAGCAATATTCATAAATTGTGGCATGAAGAGGATATTATTTTTCTCGCCAATACGTAGTGTGGTAACACTTCACTTTAACTGAGATAAGTATCTAAGTTTCCTGACTGAGCAATACAAATGAAAACACCTTACATTTTACTCATGTTCTACTTTTCAACTGTACCTCAAGGATTTCCTCACATACTTATCTCTACAATTGACAACAATAATAGAACTTGTTCCCTTGTGAGGATGGTTGGAGAACATAACATAAATTAAAAACGTCTGCCATTTAAGACCCGATCTGTATACCTTTTTTTAAAGACAGTCACTGCAACATTTTTAATTACAGAATATGAATTCTTGTCATAAAGACAGTTTCGCTGTTATTGTCTTTGTATAAAGTTCAAGAATAGGCCACCTCGTGGTGTATGTTGTTCTGTTTCAGACAGTTGTCACATGCAGTCCTGCATGCTCTGTAACAGCAATATTATTGGTCAGTTACATAAGCTGGTTCGAAGCCTGGGATAGAAAATTGGACAGGTTCAATTACCAAACCAGTTGTGACAACTACCATTAAGCTAGGCGACAATTGTCGTTGATGACTAAATACCTGCCTGTAAAGCACCTGGTGTGATGAACCGTGTACAAGCTAGTATTGAATCTGGTACCATGTATTATTAACTTTAGGAGAATTAATGGATGTGGGTGTCTCAGTGGGACTGAAGCCTCGGCTAATGTATGCTTATGATCATTACGGGAAAGAAGATAAACAATTTAGATCTGGATGAGTTTTCATGCTTACTATTTATGAATAGTGGGTTTCTGGACTAATTGTGCTACTTTTAATGTGCTATGTGTGAACATGGGAGAGGAGGAGAATCGGACACTTGTATCTCTGTGAAATAGAAGTTTGTATTCAAGTCCGAAATACAATACTGTATTTACCCGCGTACCACCTGCTTTTTTATCTCAAATACAAAATTGAATATTCGGGGTGCGAGTCATACACGGAAATAACGGATTTGGAAAAAATAGGGCCTTAAAAAGTTGGGTATATCGTATATTACAGACTGCTGGAAGGATTTATAATAACCAAAATAATAAGTGTGAAACCCTTCAACATCAGATTGTAGCCAGTAAGCAGTGAATAAGAAATGTCAGCACTGCCATCTGTCAAAAAACTGCAGTGTGTCGACGGCTTCCTGCCTGCTGAGACGTGCCGAGTATACGGCACGCTGGACCGTGCTGAACGGCGCCAAGCCAGCGTGCACCTAGATCCTTTGTCTCACTTGCCCAGTCCGATGAGCGAGCATCTAGGCTGTTGCAGCGCATGGTGTGATTGCATGGAAAAACCAAGACTGAGATAGTGATACATTGCTCTGCCAGAGAGTGCCACAGTACAGTGAGCACTCCAAGTACCATCAACTACATACAGAGTGCAGTACATGCTACTGTCGCTGCAGAGCATTCAAAGGCAGTGCAGTAGCGTGCCCGCGCAAGTCCCGTAATATTTGAATAATTATTTGTGAGAAAAATTTTTTTTTTCTTTAAGAGTACATATTTTGAAAATGTGCAGTGCGGGTCTTACATAGGAGCAGGTGGTACACTGGTAAAAACAGTAAATCTGGAAAGAGTTGGAAACAAAAATTGTTTGTTTTGTCCTAAATCTGATGTGTTCTTCTTAGCAGAAATGTATCATGACATGTTACATGATATTTATAAAATTATGCGTGTAAAATATACTGTAGGTTAGTTGATGCTCATTTTTTATTGTTTTCGATAACTCCCAAGTCCTTGTGGTTTGGTTGGGCGTTTTAGAAATGGTTCGTATTTGAGAGAAAATCCAGCCATAGAGAATCAGACATCACACTTAACTTCTACTTCAGCCTATCAATGTAAATATCCATCATATATCGTACACGGTGTTGTAGTGGTCATAGTACTTGCCTCTCATGATCAGGGATTAATTCCCAGTGGGTTCACTTCCAATTTTTGCTTGTAAGAAATATGTTGAACATTGCCATTGGCCAACTAGTTTTCTCTGGGTGCTCCAGTGCTGATCAAAATCTATTCCCCTACTAAATTTTTCTGTAGTTCGCCAGGGCAAATTACGTACTTTTCAGAAGTGCTTCGAAGCTAAACATTATTAGATTTGACTTACTTGTTGTGATCTCACCTGGTCTTTCAAAAAATGCTTTTACTTTATTTTCCAGGTAATCACAGACCCAGAAAAAGCTGCCAAAAGGAAGCTGCAAAAACAGTTAAAGAAGAAACATGATAAGAAGAAAAAGATGGAGATTTTAAAGGGCCGTAAACCAGGAAAAAGAAAACAGAAGAAAGTGTTAGAAATTGATGAAACGTAAAATGTATATGTTGTTTTGACCTCATTGTAAATATGTAATAAATTTTATGTATTTTTATTTTTTAAATGAATTTTGTGTTATATTTTGTACCCTTTAAGTTGTTTTCACAGTATTTCTGAAAATATCAGTGTGATTCCATATTAATTGTATGTACAGTGAACCCTCGATAACTCGGACTAAAAGGGGAGAGAAGCTGTCAGAGTTATGATTTGTCCGTGTTATCGAGGGGCATCCGGAGAGGAGGGGTAATAAGTCATTAATCACAAACGTGAGGAAATCAGTACGCTATCATTTCTACAAGCAAAAAAGGTGGCAATGTATACTGCTTTGTACGTATCAATTTACAGGAAGGGGTAGTGGGGAAATTATCACTGCATCGTGGAGAACTATAAAATAATGTGAAACAACCTCGGCCGGCAGATTCTTTTTTATTTATTTTTTATGCTACTTCTGGCTGATCTTTTTTTTATCTGTTCTAGAAGCTGGCACCAAGGCACCCTTCTACCACATAAAAGTTCTCACCCCCTTCTCTCGTCTGGCTAGCGACAGTCTATGTACGTGTGTGTGTTGTGTGTGTGTGTGAGAGAGATAATTGTTGGAGATAACCTAGGGAGGTAGAGCGCGAGCAGAAGTAGTCAAGGTCAACCGATACAGTCTCAACAGTAAGACAAACACCGCACGTGACCACACGCAACTCACGAGATGTTTACGTGAAAAATTGCTTAACATCAGCATGTCACAATGTCTGCAGCCAGCTGCTAGCCTGATAATTACGCTCACCTCCTACAGAGTTCTGAAGACACAAAAATAATTTTCTTTAACAATCCTTTTGGATCACTGTACATAAATATGTGAACTCATTTTAACACTACTGATTTTTTAAATTTAATTTTATGTATATAAACTGAATCATAAAACAGCTTTATTCTTACAGAAGTCATCACAATAAAAAGCAATAAAATTCTAATCATGTTCAACTGAGTTGAATGGGAGTAAAAACAACCAACAGTAAAGCACAAAAATATTAAAACAATGCATTCAAGACCATGAATTGTTACGTGTCGGACAAGTGTCTAAATTACTGTGGCAGGAATGAGATTAGTCAGTTTGTTATCTGCGGCTTGCAGTTCTACACATCACACCACAATCTCTCTTGTACTGATGTACAATTTGTTTACAGTCTCCTCCAGATATGTATCATTCAACCATTTCAAACGTTTCCTGTGAGAAATTGTTTTTTTTTCCAGGGCCTCTTTGTTAGAATATGAGTCCAGAAGCAACGTAAATCTCAGTCTACCTTGTCGCCACTCTGCTGGCAAAGGGGTTGAATTTATGCTTCCTTCAGGGTTGTAATAAGGTTTGAGCATGAGTTCCCTGAATGGGAGGAGAGGCTGCTCACAGTCTCTACAGCAGAGCGGGAAAATTCTCACTTTTCATGAAAGGGGGGCAGGCATTTTAACCACTCACCATTTCTAGAAGACCTCCCTCAGGAGGCGGCGTTTTCTTTCCGACACAGGCTTCGGCTCGACGGCGGCTTCCCTCTTTAGTTGCTGGATGCGGGGTGTGGCAATGGTACCGGTTTTTCGGGAGTTTTGATCGGACTGATCAATGGTAGCTGAAGGCGGTGTAGGTCCCTAAGGATGCGACTAAAGTTATTGCGTTTACGTCTAGGCGGCTTGTTCTCTGTGTCTTTGTAACGATGACAAAGTTCTGAAAGTGTTATGGGTTTTTTGGATATTTTCTGAGGTGGGGGAATTACTCCCACAGGTATCTCACTGTTACTTGAAATGGCCTGTCGGCGCTTAGCTGCAGCTTCTGCCTTATGACCTTCTATCACTGCTGGTTCCTCAGGCGAAATATTAATTATTAGACACTCTGAATCAGACATTAGTACTTTTAGAAATGAAACTATAAAAATACGTTTTTGAACTGTATATTGTTATCCCTTGATACACTTTTACATTTACTGACTTTTCACACTGGTTAATACATTCGGTTTTCACACACACAGGTCTTTATACACTACTAGTTTACAATATTCACTATACTCAACCGCTGGTCATTTATGCACGGAGCTTCGGAACTTCTCAGGGACTTGGCTCTACTTCCGCATCCGGCGGTCACAGATATGCGCCTCGTGGCGACTTGCGGTAGGGTGCGTTCCCTAATACTGCCCGCATGGCCAGGGCGCGTCTCCTTACGAACTGCGCTTTCGGCACAAGAGTGGGTAGGACCAAGTTTCCGCTTCCTTCTCAAGAAGCAACCTGTATAGAGGATGGGTAGGCGGGTTTAGGCTTCCTTCTCAGGAAGCAACCCACGGAAGATAGGTAGTGGTGAACAGGTAGGAGGGGCAGGTTTCCGCTTCCTTCTCAGGAAGCAACCCCAGGGTTAAGCGGACGTCAGGTTTCCGCTTCCTTCTCAGAAAGCAACCCTTTCGAGGTTGGGGGTGGTGCCTAGGCTTGCTCAGGGAGGAGGCCCGAGCCCTAGACTGACGATTTGGCTAGGTGAGTGAGCGCCTTATATACCCCTGAAGGGGGCTTAAAGTACCGTTAGTGGGTGGTGAAAATGGCTGCCGCTGGAGAGGAGGCCAGCGCACCACTCCAACACCCACAAATCTCCCACACTCAGCAAAAAAATATGTGACTCTATTTAAAACTTTCCCGCGGGGCCGTGAAAATGTCCGTGTTGCCAAAAAGAAACAAACAAAGAACTAAATAAATACGTACACAAAATTAATAATATTACGTTTACAATAATTATATACACACTTTCTCTCTTAAAAGTTCATAATTTGCCGCCTGGCATTATTTGCATTGTGTCCATCTGTTTGTTTACATTGGTTATGGCGGGCGTGAATACTACAGTTGAACCCTGTTATAACATTTCTGGATATAACATTTTCCTGTTTATAACATTACTTTTCTTTAGTCCCACCACTTTTCCATAAGGAATAATGCTTTCATTTCCTGCTTATAACAGCACTGGTATTTTCATTTCCTGCATATAACATCACTTTTTTCTCAAACATTAATCAAAACTCATGTAAAATTTTTCTTAAATGTATTATTTTTAATAAAATAACTAAGCTGTAGACTAAAAACATCTGTCAGAACCAAATTAATGTCTGGGAAATTATAAGTGTACATTACAATGAAATTAAAGACTGTGATCCTGAATATGACGATCATGAACATACAGAAGACAAATGGGAAAGCCTCTATTATATACACAATGTATGTATTCATCATGTTTTTGATAGCACAGTAGCTACAGCCTCTTTTAATCTCATTATAGGCTTATTTACTGTACATAAACTATCAAATTTTAAGTTACTTTTGTGTAATATCCATTTATTGGTGGAAAAAATACTGATTCCTGCTTATAACATTTTCCTGCATATAACACTTTTTTTTCACAGGTCCCTTGAAAAACGGTATAACAGGGTTCTACTCTATATACATACAAAAACAGTAAATATAAATATCTCTAAACCTTTAGTTTTACATTTTAGGGCAACACGGCTCACAATACTGGATTTAAATGACCCCGTGGGTACAAATAAGGTAGGCCTAACTCTTACATGTTACTAATATTACGGGGCCGAGCGTAAAATATATCTAAGCACCTTGCAGGGTGCGTCAACTTTTTTTTTACACAAAAAAAGTCTACTGCCATGGTTGAAGTGATAATGTGCGCTTGTAGGCCTCCTTCCATACTATCGTACCTTGACTGCGTCGTCATAGATCAGTGACGTCTTTACACACACTTTACACTTAAAATAAATTTCACAGATACCATCAACATTAATGGGAACTCAATAAAAGCCCATTAATTTTAATCATTTAACTTGTTCAAAAGCAAGGCCCTCTAGAATGTGCGCCCAGGGCAAAAGCCCCTTTCTGCCTCCCCCCCCCCTCTTTTTTTAATAATTTACTAAGCCCTGGTTTTTTTTAGATATCTGTGAAATTTATTTTAAGTGTAAAGTGTGTGTAAAGACGTCATTGATCTATGACAACGCAGCCAAGGTACGATAGTTTGGAGGGAGGCCTATAAGTGCACATTATCACTTCAACCACGGCCGTAGACTTTAACAAAACAAAAACAAAAAAAAAAGAAAGAAAGAAAGGAAAGGTAGACTGAGATTTACGTTGCTTCTGGCCTCGTATTCTAACAAAAAGGCCCTGGAAAAAAAAAACAATTTCTCATAGGAAACGTTTGAAATGGTTGAATGAAACATATCTGGAGGAGACTGTACACAAATAGTACATCAGTACAAGAGAGATTGTGGTGTGATGTGTAGAACTGCAAGCCGCAGCTGACAAACTGACTAATCTCATTCCTGTTACAGTAATTTAGACAATTGTCCGACACGTAACAATTCATGGTCTTGAATGCATTGTTTTAATATTTTTGTGCTTTACTTTTGGTTGTTTTTACTCCCATTTAACTCAGCTGAACATGATTAGAATTTTATTGCTTTTTAGTGTGACAACTTGTGTAAGAATAAAGCTGTAAATTTTGTGTTTTATGATTCAAATGAAATTTAAAAAATCCGTAGTGTTAAAATGAGTTCACATATTTCTGTACAGTGATCCAAAAGGATTGTTAATTACAGAACTGTATCTGCTCTCGTATAAGAGGAAAATTATTTTTGTGTCTTTGGAACTCTAGGAGGTGAGCGTTTATTATCAGGCCAGCAGCTGGCTGCAGACATTGTGACATGCTGATGTTAAACAATTTTTCACGTAAACATCTCGTGAGTTGCGTATGGTCACGTGCAGTGTTTGTATTACTGTTGAGACTGTACCTTTTGACCTTGACTACTTCCGCTCGCGCTCTACCTCCCTAGCTTATCTCCAAGAATTATCTCTCTCACACACACACACACGCACATAGTCTGTCGCCAGCCAGATGAGAGAAGGGGGTGAGAACTTTTATGGGGTAGAAGGGTGCCTTGGTGCCAGCTTCTAGCACAGATAAAAAAAGATCAGCCAGAAGTAGCATAAAAAATAAATAAAAAAGAATCTGCCGGCCGAGGTTGTTTCACATTCTTTTATAGTTCTCCACGATGCAGTGATAATTTACCCACTACCCCTTCCTGTAAATTGATACGTACAAAGCAGTATACATTGCCACCTTTTTTGCTTGTAGAAATGATAGCGTACTGATTTCCTCACGTTTGTGATTAATGACTTATTACCCCTCCTCTCCGGATGCCCCTCGATAACACGGACAAATCGTAACTCGGACAGCTTCTCTCCCCTTTTAGTCTGAGTTATAGAGGGTTCACTGTATTATATTACATTTGGCTTCAATAAGTAGTATTTTACTTTCCTTTCTTCATCTATGACTCTGACATCTTGCGTTTAAAATAGTTTTCTGTGGTGAATGACGTGAATATAAGGAAAAGTAACATTTTGTGATGTAATCGGGTAAGTATAGGTTTGTTTTACTCGGCCTGTCTCAGGAGCTGGAAGAGTTGGGTCAAGTTGACCCAGGTCAACCTAGGTCAAAAAGAGTTAGCAACTCTTGGAGGAGCTAGGAAAACGCCTGTTACGTTGATTAGATGGCGGAACTAGCAGACGTATTTAGAAATTTTAATAAAGTAGACTCATAAGATGATGTAGTTCCTACAGCTGCACCAAATAATGCACTATAAGTTATAAAGTGCCTTCTAATGAAATTATGAGAAGCTACAAAAATACATTGTACTAAACTTAATTGGTCTGAGGAATAATAATAATTCGTAACTTAACAATTTTTTAAAACTTGAATTACTAACCACAAAGAAGAAAAATTTGTGAAAGGCGCTCATCATTTACGGGAATTAAACACCTTCTGCAAATATTATCCAATTTTTGCGAACTGTTTTAGAGGTTAACGACCACATGCAAACAACACTATAACATAAAACTTTTATCGGTTGGAATGAAAAAAATCCTTATTCAGCTGCCGCGACTTTACTGTCATCTAATTTTGTCTGAAATAATTCTTATTTTCTCTATTTTCAAACATGACAGCGAAAGAGTAAACTGCACAGTTAACAGCAGTATGCTCGCCATAACATCTAGCAGACGATTTGCTCCTACTTGTCCTCGCAACTCTTCCTCACGAGGAGGAGCTAAAAGGGCATGCTCTTTTTGACCTGGGAGCATCTTGACTTGACGAGTAAAACACTCTGCGCCATCTTATTTTCGGTGAGTAAAACGCCTAGGAGTGCCCAGAGCGCTGCAAGAGAACAAAGAGTCGCCAGGTCAAGGCCGAGTAAAACAAACCTTATGATATTGCACTTAATGCACAACTAATGCAGATGGTGGGAAAATCTAGAAGAGAATGTAGTGACTGACATACTGTACTGCTTAAATTATTGGCTGTGTTTTGCTGATCATGACGTTCTGCAAAATTAACCAAATCAGCCGATCAATTTATTATCAGTGATGATCAGCATCAGCCCAGATCTATACAATTTTGATAATTCTATACCTTATCGTGGAAATATTGCCTACATGTATTACTAATTAACGTAAATTTAGGGGTATCGTATAAAATTAAATTGCATGAACGCTCTCATAACTTACAAAGGTTTTTTTGAGTTTAGTTATGCTTAACTCTGCTAACATTTTCAGTTAGTTTGGTCTAGTTTTAATCCGTAGTTATAGATGTACGTACTTGTAAAATGCTTCGGAATATTTTTAACTGCTTCAAGACTCAATGTAACAGCTACATCAGGTGGCACCTCCCGGCTGTGTGATATTGCCTGTAACTATGTACTTTAATTGTGTGAGACAGCTGGGCAACTTGCTTATCCTCTGTTCCCCCCTCCCTCTTTTAACCTCTGGACTCTGTCAGCAATGTGCTGTTACAATGGTTTTAGAGAGAGAGTGCAAGAGTGAGTGAGTGTGCATATGTACATGTGTGTGGAGAGGGTGCATGTGTGGGGATGGTGCGCATATTTGTGTGTGGTGGACACGTGTACATGGATGGTGTGTGTCTATGTGCGCGTGAGAGTTCTCAAGGGATGTTTGCAGACGCAAGGCCTCCTGAACAGCAAGGGCAACCTAGGAGACTTGCGATTTTACTTACGGTCACACTTTCTCTCTGAATCACTTACAGACACATCTATAATTCAACAACTAAGTTTACAATGTTTGTAATTCCACTGATAGAATAAGTAAACATCTTTAACAATTCTTGCTGAATAGGAATAAATTATTTTCATTTCACATAGGCCAAAAACATTTGTGAACACCCTCCGAGAGAAATAAAAAGACTTTGTGGGAGAAAAAATTAATTTTAAGGTACACAGTGGAGCACTATGTATCCAGAATTTTGTAATCCGAAACTTCTGTACTATCTGTAAGTAATCTGAGGTGCTAAAAAAATGCATGGAGCCTGACCAAATATTCAACTCCAAGTGCCAGCACCGGTACTGTTCCCACTCAGTCTAGATGATGCATGCAGAGATAAGACTTGACACTAATGGTTGACGAGGGTTGTGGGGTATCAGTGTGTTACTTTCAGTCTCTGTTAAAACGTGCTAGCGGTGCAGTGTGCGACTATCTACAGATAATTTCTACTGAACGTAAACTTCCTTGTGGTGACATTGACTATACAAACAGAAAATCAGCATTGTAAATTTTATTCTGTGTTGCAAAGCAAGAAATGAAACCCAGAAAAACAATACATTTAAAGGGTGCCACCTACCTGTGTACTTGAGGCTGAGAAGCAGTCGAGTTACTAGGGTGAACATGAAGCTTGCATCGAATGCCGCATCACCATGGGCCTAGTGCTGAGTTAGCGTGCAAGGTTCCCACTGATCCATTTTTGCTATGTGACATTTAAAGCGGTGAACATAGTTTTATTGGAGTTAAGTCTGTAGCACACTTCAGCACACTTTTTTGAGTTTCGCATACAGTTCCGCAATCTAAAAAAGGCTAATTTTAGCTATGTTGGAGGGTTTCAAAACAATGTTTTTAATGAGCATGTTGTCTAAACAAAGACATTTTGCCCATGTCCTGAGTGTTTTTTCTTTCCGTACTTTGGCACAATGGGCACATTCAAAGTGCATAGTTTCTAAAAAAATATATTTAGGAACACACTGAAACACATTTGAAGAGTGTGTAGTAGGAAGCGGCACCCTTAAAGAAAAGTGGTGATCTTAATGTGGCTCTCATTCAATGGTTTTGTATGTGGTAAAGTGAATGTGTTAGCATTTCTGGATCAATGTTTATTGAACAGACAGAGAGACAGTGATTCTACTTTTTTTTTTCGTGACATGTTATCACAGTCATTCACTTTGTGATCGGTATGTATGTGCGTAAGTGTAACATGCATCAGTGATAAACCTGTGGCTGTACGTGTAATTTAAACACTGCCTGAAACAGCAGCAGTCATTCCAAGGTTACTCCTTTATCGAAATTACTGCATGTTATTGCTTACAATTTCAAGCAGCACTTCAAAATAAACATTAACACATTTTGTCAGTGAAGATGCAAATCCCAGTATGTCAAAACTTTTATGTTTTAACCGTTAAATAAAAAAAAAATTATGTAAAATAATTATTTGCCAAATGTTCCTCTCCCGCCCTCCCCAGCCCTATAACACATGTTCCTTACCTGGCAGGCAACCAATTGCACCCTCACAAATCCCTCACAAACAGTTCATGTTAAAGTGTTCTGTGAATGTTATGTGTATTGTGCATTTAAATCATTTAATGTATGAGTATTACTTCTTTGAAAATGAAAAAATACCCTAGTGTTACACACAGGCATGCACACACACACAGGTTGGAAAAAAACATGCCACCCCCTTTTTTCTCAATGTACGGAATGTTGTTACTCCTTAATTGTGTAAAAGCATAAGGTCTATGTGAAGATTAGTTTATTGCATCCATTGGATCTTTTTTCTAGTACAATTTTGTACTAAGATATTGGACAAGTCTTTTTTACATTACATATAAAGCAGAATAAAAATAATTACATTTATATAAAGTACAATGTATAGAAGACATTAAAAATTGAAATGATTACCAATTTCTTCATGACAATTGAGGCTTGTGTTCTGCCCAGATCCACATTTTTCAGTCTCCATCTTTATTAAAAAAAAGTATTTACAGAATATTTCTTTAATGTCAAGTACATTTTGTTATTTTCAGTTAAAACATTTAAAATTTTATTTTTGAGCTTAGATATCTCCCGAATGAGTTACTGTATGACACTGTTCATATAATTTCTGTTCACTTTTGGATATGGAATCACCTCACATGTACCTGAACTTCAAGAACAGTCTATGTAAACATTAACTCACAGGTATTTATTATATCTATGATTACTTTATTGTTATAATTTTTCAACACCAGCATATTTAATGAGTAGGTAGTATTGTAGTTAACATTTTGACTCCTGTTGCACACAAAAGTACTGAGAGCCCAACAATCCTTAAACAAGAGCTCATAACTAACTAAGCGCTGGGAACTGGCCCATTAATGCATAACCAAATATTGATGAACACCAGTTCTTAATTAAAAATAATCGCAAATGTAGCACCAGAATACCCTACACTCTAACACCTCTTCAATTTGAATTTCCTATCACACCCTAGTTCGCTGTCTGACGAAGTTGGCCTAAGCCAGCAAAGCGTCACACAACAAAGTGTTTGTCTCTTCGTACAGTATGTATGTCGCTATCAAGATGTACCAGCGTATAAGTAGGTACCTCAATCCTTTGCCTATTTATTTAATTGGTCAACCTAGCAGCAAAATTTTTTGGAGCAGTGTAATGTACTGTAGATGTAAATATTGTTCCAGACTATTTCAATAAAAATACCAAATCACCTATTACAATTCAGATAGTGTTTATTATGCTTCAAGGTGACTTCTTACGGGAAAATTATGTGAACAGTGAAATCTTTTTCTCACATTTCAGCCAGGTTTTCTGACATGAGGTATGAGGTCTAGTAGCTAAATTTCAACACCAACAGCCTAGTATAGCAGAGACATTCTTTTACATACTTTACCAGCTTTTTCTGAATACAAAATGTCAAAACATTTACAAGAATAAACATCTTTAACACTAACCTTGTGAGTTTTCAGGCTTTGCTCACTTGTTACTGATGTCATTTATGCATTATGTAAAAATTTTTAAATCTTAAGCCTAGGAACAGTCAAGTTTTACATCAACCATTATTTCACGTTAAAGTTAATATTTCTAAAATGACTGTAAGTACAATGATGGAATATTAAGTCAATAGTAATTAGGGGTATTACAAGAAGTTGAAATTTTTTAAAAATCTGTAAATATATATTGAAAATATTTTGATTCCACCATTGTTGAATATCTTGCTACTTTACAATTTTAGCATAGGCCTGCTGTCTTTACATAGATTAGATTGTGCTTATATTGTGACAAAAATATGACATAGTAAAGAACAAATTAACCAAATGCTAATTCAGTTTCTTTATTACAACATGCATTATCCATTTTTATTTGATCCTTTGAGGTAAGCTGAGTTTGCATGTACATAACTGTAAATATTAATTTTCTGTTGACAATTTTAACAAATGTTAGCTAGGGAAATACAGCAAACATTTTTAAACTTCAGATAAATACTATTACATACAAGATTCTTACGCTCAAATTAAGTAGTGAGTTTCCATTATGTTCAATGAGAACAGCCACTACATTCACTATTTATGGGTACATTTTGTATAACACAGTAGTTCTACCATACCAATAACACTGTATTAAATAACCTTAAATGTGGAAACTTCCATTGCACCAAGGAGGCAATTATCAAAATGTTTTGTAACATCCCAAAGCTATTGCTTATCATTGGTGTCAACACCTAACATGAACTAAATTGGTTACTCCATAGCCTACTCTTGTTTTCTATTATGTTTTCAAGCTTTTACACCTAATTTGAAAGTTTCAAACTTTCATCCGTTGAAAAATCTTTGGTACACACTCACTTTCCTTCAGACATAACTGTAAATAAATAACTCTGTTTGGTAACCTTACTCATAGTTACCAAGCATGGTGGAACTATATTGTGCGTCTGTATCCTTCCGCCGGAAGGAGTTCCTCCTGCCCCTCTGCTACTGAGAAGCAGTACTATTCAAGATGGTGACGCGGTAAGTGGTGTATAAGGAGCGTATATAGCTCCTTGTTTGTTCGATAGTTCTAGTGGATCTGTTCGGAATTCTCGTTACATTTTGGTCCTCCGGGCCGGATATCAATATCCGTGATTAGTTGAGTACATTTTCGTTCGTTAGCATGCGTTGCGCAATTAAAATTCGGTTGCCGCATGTGTGAAGGCATTACCGCGCTACTCTCAATCCATTCGCCACTCATGAATCCGCCGAAAAAATGAGATTTTGTGCTTCTATCGTCATTATTTATGAAGAAATCTGCAAGTCATGGTGAACATCGCGTCGAAAGTGCGAAGGTGTTATTTTCTTGTGCCGTTGATTGACCTGTTCTGCCACGTGCGTGAGTAGTAGCATTATCGGCGTATTTATGAAGAAATCTGCAAGTCATGGTGAATATCGCGTCGAAAGTG
>PNEQ01036747.1:0-16845 GCA_003012365.1 Medauroidea extradentata | reverse complement strand
TAATGGATAACTAACGGGATTCACTTTTCTGAATTTATATGTCGTACACTCATATAGACTGCTTAATAAAACGTAATATTAACGTAAATTTTTACCATATGGTGTACCTACTGTGAAGTTTTTTTTACAACATTCGTAACTCGCTTGGCCGCCTGTTGTGCACCGTTGTTTTGTTTGTTGTGTTTTTTCATTGAGCACGTAGTACACTTGCTACTTTCATTAGATCATACGTTATCTGCGATGAGTAAGCGGAAGTGTTGGTTCAACAAACTGCAAAAATGTGAGGATGATCCAGATCAACAACCACAGCAAAAAATTTCTAAAGTTTCGCCCGATGGACAGCGTACGTCAGCCCAGCAAACAGTTAGCCTTTCTTCTAGCAATATTACATCATTTCCTTCAACTTCATCACATTTTGAAGGTATCCCACACGTGCAGAATACCGACCATTGTGATTAACCTATTAAAAGCACCAGATCAGTTTTGTGGAACTTTTTTACACGAGCTGCCAAGTGCAAAACATGCAATGTTTTGGTACGGAAAATCACTGACACAACTTTGAGAGACCATCTTGTAAGTAATGAAAAGTGTCAGCAGCAGAAAAGGGTAGAAAATGTTAGAGCTTTGAACCAGTTATTTCATGGGTTCGTTTGAGTTCGAAAGAATATTTTTTGCATTAGGTTCGGTTCGGTTCAGTTTGAATTTTTTTTGCCTTAGTTCGGTTCGGTTCGAAACATGAAAACAGAGGTTCGCTCAGCACTAAATATTATATTCTTTATTACTTAATTGATATTATAATTTGCTTAGCATCATGCTTCAAAATATGCAATTAATAACAATTTATATTACTTCAAAATAGGAAACAATTCTTACTCCACTTATATTAATTCACTACATGAATTTAACGGGCAATTCATTAAGAAGAAATAATCACATATCTTTTAATCATTATAGCTACTGCTGACAAAACGTAAGATTTCTTCAATTGTAGTAGCTTCTGTCTGAAGACAACAATGTGGTTGGGGTAGTTGATGATTATAAAAATTGATCATTAAAAATCAATGTAGTGAGGAAATTGAAATACTGTATATGTCTGTTTTTTTAAACTGTTATTGTCTGCTATAAATTTAAAGTGGGGGATGTTACTTATTTGGACGTTTTTAAATGTCCTCGAACAGCACAAGTAGAAGAACACGGGGGGAATGGGGAAGGAGTCGGCGAAGGTCTTTGTTAAGGAATCATCCTAGCATTCGCCTGGAGTGATTTCGGAAGACCCTGGAAAACAAAAATCAGGATGGTCAGAGCCGGGTATCGAACCCGGGTCCTCCCGAATGCCAGTGTTTAATTACTGCTCCACCATGCTCTGTACCACTGATCCACCACGCTCGGTTATCAAACAAAAGAGAGTACGTTATTGTTCTTCCGTGATGTTAACTTAGGCGTTATCACTCATTTCCACTACCTACTTCTTTACTAATCATATCTTAAGCCTAAACAAGAGCATATATAATATGATATGTTTACTTGTATTGTTCAAAATTGTTTTACTGTGTATTACGTAGTTTTTCAATACTTATACATAAAGTTGAAGGTACGAATTTTCGTCAGTCAAAAAACTTAGCCAACCAAAGCAAGGTTAAATTTTTTCTCAAGGAAAAAAAATTAGACGACGTAGTAAAAACTTATAAACAAAATGTATGAGTTTTACGGTATTATTATATTTCCTCTAATTTAGGATTTTAAAAATATTTACCATACAAGTAATAGAAATGAAGGATCATTCCCTTAAATATGTTTTTGGGAATTATTTATTGTTTGTCGTTCCTCTATGATTTCAACTTTTCATGTTAGTTTTTTGCACTGTGTTACTATTGTTTCTTCTTATTAGCATAAATGGTTTGTTTGGAACATCCTGTTTCTTCTAAAGCTCTCTTAATGAGTTAATAGTGTATGAAAAATACTGGAATAAGATCAATACAATATTTCGCTCCCTTTCGCGTAGCCTACCTATATTACGACTTTTGATTGTTTTGTCTTCGATACAAATAAATGTTAACAAAAAATTACACACACAAAATTTTGTTTCGAAGTCAAGTCACCATACACGACGAATTGTTTGGCCACAAGACACTGTACAGTAGTTTCACTACTGAACCAGTTTAGGACACCGGATGAAGAAAACTTCTGACTTAATGAAGTCTATATTTTATTTATCAATCTTTCCACAGCTTTTTATAAGAGAACGGATAAAGGTATTGAGGTGGGGTTGCTTTTAATAATAGATTTAACTCATTATGAACAACTTCCTCTCTTTCATCTCACATATAACTTGAATAGTGAAAAAGTTTCTCACTGACCAACTTTTTTATGTTTTAGTTTGTTAGAAAGTGCACATAACGCTAGAAAAAATTTCTGTACACTATCGAAAAAATTTTTAGCCTTTCAGATTTGTTCGTTGGTGTCCAACTATATGAAATTACACACTATAAAAATCTGGATACACGATTTAGCTTTTGATTCGTTAGTTACATGTGATATACAGGATCATCGAAAAAGAATGATACAATTTCAAAGTACTATAGTTTTGAGACTGGTTACCGTATTCAAACGATTCTACCACCAAACTGTCGGGGAAGAATGAAAGTTTTTTTTAAGTGGTGTACGACAGTCCCACAGTAACCTTGGGAGTAACGAACACCTGAACGCGTCACCCGGCATCTGTCCCAACGTATCAGTGAGATGGCGACCGTGCAGCAGAAAGCACAGTGCATGCTGTGGTTTGCAGAGTTCAAGTCTCCAGTGACCATGCAATGAAAATTCAGGCGGGAGTATCCGGGACAACATGTACCAGATCGTGCGACTATTTCTTGTTGGGTAAAAAATTTCCGTGAAACAGGTAATGTTGACAAGAAAACGTCACCAGGACGGCCACAAACTTCTGATAATAAGGTTGAACCGCTTAGGTTATCGTGTGTACGCAGCCCTAAAATGTCAATTTCATGCCGCAGTTTGGAGCTTGGCATTACGAAGACTACCGTGCAAAATGTTCTTCGCAAATGTTTGAGATTACATGCCCACAAAATTCAAATGAGACATGAAATTAAGCCAGAAGATCGGCCCAAATGTTTCGCATTCGCTGCCTTCATGCTAAATGAAATGGACACTGAAGGCACTTTTTCTAATCGGGTGCTTTACAGTGATGACAGCAAGTTGTGTTAATCGTCACAACTGCAGGATTTGGGGATTACAACAACCGAATGCAATCAACGAGTACGTTCGTGACTCTCCTAAAGTTAATGTGTGGTGTGGTTTGATGCATGATCGAGTTGTAGGACCTTTTGTGTTCGCCGAAAAAACTATCACCGACAAAATTGATTTAGACATGCTACAGCTATACGTATTCCCTCAGATTGAGGATATTGAACGACAAACTAGAAGTAATGTGACATTCCAGCAAGATGGCGCACCACCGCATTAGAGCCTTGCAGTGCGCAATGTCCTGAATACGCGGTTTCCAAATGGTTGGATGGGAAGGGGTGGTCCTATTCCTTGGCCACCTAGAAGTCCCGATCTGACTCCACTCGATTTCTTCTTTTGGGGCTCTGTCAAGAACATTGTTTATGCCGAGAAGATACGAGATTTGCAGCAATTAGTCAACAAATCACCATGGCCATTGAGACAGTGACGTCAACAATGCTCCAGAATACGTGGATGGAGATAGAATATCGCCTGGACAATTGTAGAGCTACAAATGGAGCACACATAGAAACATTTTAAGGTGACAAAACTTTCATTCTTTCTTTTTCTTTTAAAGCAAGAATCAACCCAATTGATCAACACGTTTCGAAGTTATGATTTTTTTAAATTGTATCATTCTTTTTTGATGATCCTGTATTTAAGGATGCATGAAAACAGAACCAAGTTCAAAATATTTGTTTTTTAATTTTTTCAACCCCTTAAAATAGTGTAAATAATGAACTAACTATATCACCCAATGCACATTTTGATTCTGTACAATATGCAAAAATTTTAAGATAAAAGTTAAAAGTTTAAAATTTTAGGATTTTTGGCAACAGCGCTCACCGAAACAAGGACAGTGCTTGTGACATTTACCATTCATTTGAAAGAGAGAACAAATGTCCAATAACCCTGAACTGCAATCTAAGCGTGAGACGCTCTATAATAAGTAAATGTTCAGAATGACTCAGACAGGCCTTTTCTCCTTAATTTAATTACCTTATATAAGTTGCTATATATTATTTTGCCACCACAGGTTTAGTATAATTTCACTATGATTTTAACAAAATGTAACAATTTTTCCGAAAAATTTGGGGAAAAAAAAGTTTTCTTTTTCTTTTCGTTAATTTTTATGGAAATTTTAGAACCCAATGCTATACACATGATTGAATTGTAACTTAAAAGTATGATGTAATGAGATACTTATATAAATTTGTACTATTACAGCCTTTCTTTTTTTCTGCAGCCACATCTCTGATGTCCTAATAAATTTGCCCATGTTATTGCAACAAAAGTCATTTCTATCGGACGATTGATTCATGAGTTGACGTGTCACGTTGACGTGTGCTTACTGAAGGATGGGAAGTGGGAGACAACTGCACCAAGATTTTTAACCCAGTAACTATTTGTGACAACTACCTCGTATTAGCCACAGCAAATGAGAGACTTGTGTTTACAAGGTCCCTCCCTCTCTTGGTACACGGTTGCAGTTTACTTCACATTGAACTGGACAAGGCGTCCAGCTCTACGCGTTTCTGTCAGAGGATATATATACTTCTACAAGAGGATATAGACTTGCTGTGTTTCGTCCAGATATCTTTGTTTAAAAGCCGCGCGCCGTGAGTGAGTGCTCCCGTGGACATGTGATGTATTCCCCCCCCCCCCTTCTATGTGCTTGCCAGGAGACTTGAACTTCGTGAACATTCGGCCGTCTTCGGCTGTTCTCGTGCCTCCCCTCCCTTCCTCCCCTCTTCCCGGCCGTCTGCCGGGTGGAGTGAGCTAGCTCGGGGCAGTCGTTGCCCGTGCTCCATATAACGAGGTTGGTCCGCTCTTCTCGTGGCCGACATGGCACCTACGGTACTTCAGTCAGTTCTTGGTAAGTTTCAGTTACATTTGCTTTAGTCTGCTTACTGTTTTCTGTCTTACTTTCGCTTTCCTGTTAATTTCACTCATGTTCGGTGCAGTTTCGGCCGCAAGGGGAATGTTCCCTTTTGTTTTTCAACTCTATGCCATTCGACTCAGCCACAGATCATTGTGTTTAATATGAATAATGCCGCATTGTGATCTTCTGGCGTATTTGTATTCACCAATTTGTAATTTTCATAATAAATGTAATTGCCTTGAATCTTTGTTGTTAAGTGAATTATTAGTGGTTAGTTACCCCGTCCTACTTTAAGTGTGTTACCAGATTATGTGCAGTGGGGGAGGATATGGACAATTGGCTCTGACTGGCGTGTTGTATGTGCCGGTGTGATACAGGCTTGCAGCACTTTGTGTTTATGGTGATAGTACAAATTGAGCGGCATACGTCTGAGTGAGACGGGCTCTACATCAGTACAGTAGTCTCGTTATAGCGAAATGTCACGGTTCTGGGTTCGAACTCCGCTATAGCAGCGTCTTCGCTATAGCCGAATTTGGCCGATTCTGACCCATAAACCCAAAAATTGCACTAAAACGGTCATTAATATTATTTAATTACA
Organism: Medauroidea extradentata; assembly: GCA_003012365.1. Lineage (NCBI taxonomy): Eukaryota > Metazoa > Arthropoda > Insecta > Phasmatodea > Phasmatidae > Medauroidea > Medauroidea extradentata. The sequence continues at coordinate 11,128 of PNEQ01036747.1, read as the reverse complement.
AAGTAGTACGTTATTTTAAGGAAATATAGGTTTATTTTAAAAGGTAAGAATGTGCTGATTACAATGATGTCCATCAAATATGGTTGCAACTATTCGCTATGGCAAAACGGGCCAAAAACTCTGCAGCATCGCGTAAGTACGGCTATCAATCGTAGGACTGCCTCAACAGTGTCTCACCTGTGCAGGCAAGCGGCAAGAGTTCATGCGCTGGCTGAGTCAACATGATTACACTGCCTGCCGCTGCAGACCAATGTAATCAGTTTGACCAGTGTAGCAATTTATTTATTTATTTTAGCATGCATGCTCTGATGATAATTCTGTGCGCCCTTTCACACTGTGGCAAGCATTGACTAATTTGTGTGCTTGCCCGAGATATATAAAAGTCAGCTTGGACGTGTGAATGTAATTGTTCACTTGTCCGTTAGGCAGGCAATGCTAGTGTTATTTTCCAGCAAAAATAAGCAACACCAACATTGGTAGTTGCTTTGTTTTCGCACAATAGTTGTGAACTGTGATTAGCGGCGGCACAAAGTTAAATTCGAAGCCAATTAGTAGTAACAGAAGTGCGCACATGTGTACGCATTGACTCTAAGTAAGGTCACAAGTTTGTGATTTTATTCCGGCAGTGTGCCAACAGAAAACATGTCTGATCTACGTGAGCACAACCAAATCTAGACAGACAGTTCGTTGAAAAGCATTGCTAAAGCTAGACATGCTCATTTTCACACACGGCCCACCACCCGTGATATTTTTGTTTTACTTTTTATTTTTCTTTCTTCCCCTTCAGTTGTCCAAACAGACTGGTTCCAGGTCATTAAATTATAATTTATAATTAGTGTACAGTAAATGTTGAAATTGACATTAAACTAAAAGATAAAAACACGTGCGGCCAACTGTGTGGGCATGAAAGTGAATCAGAACAGCAAATGCACTGACACAGGAGACAGTAACGCCAATGCGTCCTCTCATCCGCCGTCCTTGCTGCTTATCTCAAAAAACTGAAGTTCTACGGAGTAAAATACGAGCTGCAGCAAGTTAAGCAGAGGTAAACACGAGTAGTTGTGTGGGTGTGTGTGTGAGGGAAAGAGACAGCAGAGGCATTTATTTTGTACGCGTGGTGTGTGTGTGTGACAGGTAGAGCACAGCAGGCGGCAATTATTCTTAGTGAAGAAACAGACTATGTCTGCCGTTATTCAGTCAGAGTATGCAGTTCTTGTTCCAAAGTGTCGTCATCTGAGCTGAGCGGAAGCTTTTTGGGAGCGCCTGACAACAGTGTGTCTAGGCCCAAGCGACAAAGCAGCAGGCTGATGTGCCCGGCCACGTCGCTGAGGATCAAAGCACTCTCCCACAGAATTTATCATTTTATAGAAGACGTGCCCATTTTATCGAAGTTCCTTCGCATTTGCGAAAATTCCAGGCTTTTAATTATAGCTGAATTCTAATGAACATACAGTATTTTAAATAATCTTTCCTCCTCGCAATGTTAACTTTTCCATTTTATTCCTTCAAAATTATTTTCAAAAAGAATTTTTTGGCGGGCAATGAGAATACTGTTGTAGTTGCGTTGTTGTAGAAGCCGATGTCGTAGTTGCATGGCTCAACTGTACGTACGTCAAAATCCAAAATCGTAATCCAAAGTCATAATCAATAATTGATTTGAGAAACGCAAGCTGAATCTCAAACTAAACACGGTTGAAAGCACAATGATTAACTACGGAAACGTAGCCAACGGTCACCTGGGTTGAAAAGGGGTGGGGGAAATAAAGGACGCAATTCTATTTTTAGAACAGAGCGCGCTTGAGTTTGGGGGGTGGGGGGAAGCGAGGTGTCCAGACAGAAGCATGATTCACGTGACAGTACCAACGGGCTGTCTTGGAGGGGAGAGGGGTGGCGGCGCGAGGGTTGCATCCGGCTAACAAATACATACTCACTTCACAAGGTCACGTACATCATCGCAAGCCTGTTTCACATGGTCACGAATCTCGCTGCAAGCCTGTTTCACACGACTCACTATACACGTTTCTAATCATAAAATTCACATTTTTCATGGAATTTTTATGTAACTTTTTCACGGTTCCTCAAAAAGACTTCACTATAACCGTGTTTTCGCTATTTCTGTGTTCGCTATGACGAGATGCTACTGTATATGGCTTGTTATGCTGCACAGAAAATCACTAAAACCCAAAGGGAAAACAGAACTCGCACTAACTGGCTACTTTCTAAAGTCCGTTGGCAACCCTGTGGCCTGTGGCAATGGCGACAGAGGTGGATGAGGGAGCGAGAAAGCAGGAACCCCACAAGGAGAGAGGATATTGTCTGGTCACTGCTGCCTCTCAAACGCTGGAGTAGTGCAAATCAAAATTGAACGAAAATACGCCATTGTTGGCGCACGTTTCCCTCTACTTCACTCCCAGCATATACCAACAAGCCCCTAAACCCATATGCTTGGCCAAGGTGGCGTAGCTCAGGACCGAGGGGACAAGAAGAAACTGAAGAGAAAAACATTGATCACAGACGACCCTGGCTGTCAAGCTAATAAACTAAATACTGGAGTAGAATTTCGCTTTAACGTACGCAGAATAAAAAGGACTAAAAATTTTACATTTTTAACTTTTAGTGAGGGAATGCAGGGCATATCAGTTAATGACGTTATGCCAGTGGTTGACAGTAATGCTGGCCTTGCGTATTTACTGCTTACGGACTACAATCTGGTATTAAATGGTTTCACACTTATTTTTCCATTACATATCCTTCCAGCAGTCGGTAATGTACAATAAACCAAACTAATTTTTTCATACCGTATATGTCCAGAAACCTTTCCGTGCATGACCCGCACCCCAAACTTTCAATTTTGTTTTAGAGAAAAAATGTGCACGTGGTTCAGTACTGTACTTAACAAACATTTTCTTACAAGCATGACATATGTACTCCAGATCCAGAACAAATATGAACCTACAACTGTGACTTATTGGTGTTTGGACCAGAGTTTGCCATAGAGAGCACACCTCGTCCAGTGTGGGTTAGATTCGGCTTCACCTCATCCTCAAATGGCTTGCCCCATATTGAGTCTCCACCCTCACCAGTGCCTGTTGGATCACCACCTTGAATCTGAAAACAAACATGGTTCAATACATACACATTTCATGTTAGGTATAATGTCATAGCAAACTGTCTAATTTTTTACATTACTTTAACCTTTCATCTGTATACATAAAATATCAGTACATGTATTTCGTTATTTTAATTTTACAAGTGCAACACATTCAAGGAATAAATACAACAGTGACTTGGTTTAAAGCTCCTTCAAATACAGTCATGCATGGTTAAGTATAACAAGCCTTCGGAAATAATACCTACCACATACCGTACTTATTTGCATAATCGCTGCATGTTTTGACAAAATATTTGACCCAAAAACAGGTGCGGTCATTATGAGGTGTAAAAAAAAATACTTTAAGATTTTTAGTGTAAAATAAAATGTGAATATAAACAATAGACTAACAAAGTAATATAACAGACAGAGGTACAAGTACTTACAGATGATACTTGTAAACAGGTACACCCACACAAAGGGACGACACACATTTTTCCACGGAAGCACGGTCACAACAATTCACCAGTATTAAACTGGCTTCCTCAGGCGGCAGGACATGGCACACTGCAGTCCAGCGGCAGTGCGTGCTGTTACCTGTAAGCCTAGCGGCTGGAAGGCGAGCTAAGCACTGCGCAAATTTCAAACATGGGGCAGTAATGTAGGTCAAGTTGCAATGGCTTGTAATGAACAGGAGGGAAGAAAGAACGAATTATTTGATATTGAGGCCTGGAGGCTGTCTTGATTTCATGATGTATTAATGGGCCAGTTCCCAGCGTCTGAGCTGTGAACTATTGCAAAAAGATGGCAAAGATTTCACAATTCTGGTGCTATAGCAGGAGTCAAAGTCTTTGTTGTGGGAAACTACATGAGCTGCAACTGGCTTTTCTTGTGAGCAGATGTTGCGTCCAGCTAGGGCTTGCTTTGTGTCAGCTCTGTGGCCATTCATTCTGTATCTTAGTGTTGGTTGTGAGGCCTATGTACTCTACATCATGGTGTACGGTACCATCAACACCTCTTTCCACACCAAACCTACCAACAACCTACAGTATATGCACTTCGAAAGTTACCACTCTTACAGTACAAAAAAGTCACTACCTTACAGCCTTGCCACAAAGGCAAAATGCACATGCTCCACCGAGAATGACCTAAACAAACAATGTGACCAGATAGTCAGAGCCTTCATCAACAGAGGTTACCCCAAACCAATTGTTCACCAACATATCCAACACACCGACACAAACAGACACACTAACCAAAACCATCAATTCAGATATCCCTCTGGTGGTTCCTTACAATGAAGGTTTAAAGAAACTCAAGACAATACTAAACTCTGGACACAAAATCCTGGATGCCTCACCACAGACACAGAACTTGTTTTCAAAGCCCCCAAGATTGGTTTTCAAATGACCAACTAACGTCCGTACTAAACTAGTCCATCCAAAACTCCCACCAACTGCAACCTCCACCAAAAATAAATAGTTCTCGCTGTGGTTCCTGTGCCATTCATCAGCCGTCTACCTACTTCAACAGCAGAATGATTAACCACACTTATCCCATCCAAGGTAGCTACAACTTTGCTACAACAAACCTGAAATACCAGCTCCAATGCAAACACTGTGATGCAGAGTACATAGGCCTCACCACCAACACACTAAGAAGGAGAATGAATGGCCACAGAGCTGACACAAAGCAAGCCCTAGCTGGACGCAACATCTGCCCACAAGAAAAGCCAGTTGCAGCTAATGCAGTTTCCCACAACAAAGACTTTGATTCCTGCTACAGCATCAGAACTGTGAAATCCTTGCCATCTTCTTGCAATAGTTCAGAGCTCAGACACTGGGAACTGGCCAATCAATCCATCATGAAATCAAGATAAGACTCCAGGCCTCAACATCAGATAATTCCTTCGTTCTTCCCCCTATCCAATGCAAGCCATCACAACTTGACCTATATTACTGCCCCTTGTTTGAAATATCCGCCATGCTTAGTTCGCCTTCCAGCCGCTAGGCTTACAGTAACAACAAACACTGCCACCAGACAGCAGTGTGCCATGTCTTGCCGCCCGAGGAAGCCAGTTTAATACTGGCGAAATGCCATGACCCTCGCTTCCACGGAAAAATGTGTGTGTACCTGTTTACAAATATCATCTGTAAGTACTTGTACCCCTGTTTCTTATATATCTTTATCAACAATTATTGTGTCACCTGTTGAAAAAGATAGGTGCGGCCACTATCCAAGTAAATACAGTACCAGTAGTTATTTTAATACTACAGTAAATATATTCATTTGAATAAATCATGTTTATATCACTATGTAACAACAAGCACGGACCACAATTTCCACCCATTTGTGAAACAGAACCTTAGAGAAAAACATCTAATTACATGTCACTTAGCCATTTTCTAATTACATTCAATTCATGACGTAAAGACCACATGTTTTTAAATTTTAATTTTTCTTACTACCTGAAATTGTTTCCACTTAGTTTGAGAATATGCTCACATAACGTAAACAATCCAGTGACACTTGCAGAACACTTTACTTCTTCAGAGAATGCAGACCTCCACTGAATTTATGAAAAATGCTATCAGAAGTAGCATGCACAAGAAAAATACTGTTCCTAACACATGTCAAAACTTTATGTACATTACAAATATACCAATTTGATTTGGTTCTGCTATTTTACATAATTACTCATCAAACACACACAAAATACAATTGAATACTTTCAACACCACCTTTGAAAATTTCTGACAGTTTGCATCCAATTACGGTACACTGTTATTACCTACATACACACAATGATTCACAAAATGAAAATTATTTTCCCATGATACAGCATTATCAGGAAACATGGATGGAAACAAATCACTTATATCTGAACACAAACTTTTAGAATATCTACTATGTACATATGTACAACTTTTATTGCCCAGGAAATTTTACCTTTTGTGTCCTGATATGGATTAGCTCAAATGACATACCTATTTATATTTACATATCTTACAGAAAGCTTGGTATTTGTATTCAAGAAGTTTACACATTAAAAACAAAGTGTTAAATCAAAACACTGACTGACTTAAATATAGTTCCTTATTCACCATAGTACATATGTTTATGGGGAAAAAATTACTGTAAGATAAAACATGAAGTCACCTACGGTCACACTACTCCCAGAAAGTGCGTAAACAGCCCAACAAAGAATCTCTCACTATGGAGGACTGTCTTGAAGAAAGAGCAGAATTACTAACATTGGTCTAAGTATGTGCATTTGTTTGCCTGCATGTGTACGTGAGTATACCATCATATAACGTATTTACCCATGTACCATCCACACATTTTTTCTCAAAAGCAAAGGAGCATTTACGCACTCGCAGCATAGCGTGTGGTGGCGCAGAGAACCGAAACTGAGATAAGTGAATCATTGCTCCGCCAGAAAGCGTCATATTACAGCATACATTCTTAAGTACTGACAACTGCAGAACACAGTGCAGTACGCAATGCAGCCAATGCGGAGCATTCGTGTGCCGTGCAGCAGCACGCCCGCCAGCCTCAAGCTTGCACCACTGCTGCTACCAACATGTCAAATGGTGCTAAGCACTATTTATACTTTTTTAGAGTGTAATTTAATTCTCAAGTCGTTGACCACATACTTAATTCAAGTAATATTTAAATGTTATTTTATTATGTTTTTGAACCAAAGGTAATTAACCTGTACACTGAAAAAAAGTTCTTTTTCTTGAAAGTATATTGAAAATGTAGGGTGCGGATCTTGCATGGAGGCCGGTGGTACGAGGGTAAATACAGTAAGTTTAGTATATTTTGATAGTTATGAAAGCATTTATCTTTTGTGCATTGTACATGTTTAATGCAAAGTCAGTAAAAACATTTTTAGTTCAAAAATGAGCCTGCGATGCTTATTCCACTGTACGTCATTTAATTTTGTCCTGCATTATGAGTGACAGTGTACAATGTAAACAGATATGCTTTCTCAGAACTGTCAAATTTTACTGAAGTTATACCTGTTAAATACTTTTGTGGAAGATTGGTGTGGCTGTGTGTGTACCCTTGTGTGGAAGGACACATGTGGACTTTGTGATGCTAGCATGGAAGGATACTGTTCAACTTGCAAGTAGTTCCAGCATCAACATTGGACTACCAGTCAGTCTCAAAACGGCGTCTCGGTAAGTGAACTGTGCTCTGTGTCTCTCTCTCACTAGTCGGCCAATAATCATTGTGTAATATCACATCATTTTTGGTCCTCCGGGCCGGTTTAGTTCTCTGTGAACTGAACGCCGACTAGTGATTTATTGTGTTTACGATTGCATTGACATTTGGTCTTGTGTGCTGCGAACACTACGTGCGTGAAGAAATAATTACCCCCGCCACTACCAATCCTTGTTCCATTGTGCTATCCGCAGAAACACAGAGGCAAGCTTTTGTTATTTCGTTTGGTGGTGAAATATTCTACATTGTTAATCATGTCGGTTAACATGGTAGATATGTGCTACGATGTTATTTCTATGTTTACATTGTGCTTCACCACGTGGTGTGTAATTGGCAGTAATGTTGTCGCCACTCTGCTGGCAAAGGGGGTGAGTTTAAGTTTTTCCTTCAAGGTTGCAATAAGGTTTAAGCAGGCGAGCACGAGGATTCCCTGAAGGGGCGGAGAGGCTGCTAGGTGTCCCGAGGAGAGTGGTTTCCTGGGCAGTCGACACAACACAGTCTCTACAGCAGAGCGGGAAAATTCTCACTTTTTCATAGAGGGGGTAGGCATGCTAACTACTCACCTTTAGGAGGCGGCATTTTCGGTCCGACAAACATTTTGGCTTCCCTCTTCAGCTGCTGAATACGAGGGTGCGGCAAAGGTGCAGGCTTTTCTGGTGTTTTTATTGTGCTTATCAATGGCCGCTGAAGGTGTCGCACATCCCTGAGAATGCGGCTAAAGTTATCACGTTTAATACGTTTGGGTGGCTGGTTCTCAGTATCCTTACAGTGACTGCAAAGTTTTGGAATGTCACAGCTTTCCCTGATGCTTTTTGGGGCGGTGGGATTATTCCCACATGTATGTCACTAACCCTTATTACTGCCTGTCGACGCTTAACTGCGGCCTCTGCCTTGCAGCCTTCAATTAATGCTCTCTGCTCTGGCGATAAATTGATTTTCAAACACTCAGTATCTGACATGAGTACTTTTACTTAAGAAATGAAACTAAGAAATGTGCTTGAACTGTATATATTGTAACTCAATTGGTACACTTTTACAATCACTGTTTTACAATACTGCATTTACACACAATGTTTACTATACTTGACCGCATGGTCACTTATAACGGAGCCCCAGAACTTCTCATAGATTGACTAAACTTCTGCATCCGGCGGTCATAGATATGTGCTTCGTGACGACTTTTTAAACTCACTGTAGGGTGTGTTCCCTTATACTTCCCGCTCGGCTAGGACACGTCTCCTAAGCGAACGAGCTTTCAGCACAAGAGTAGGTTAGGACCAGGCTTAGGCTCCCTTTGCAGGAAGCAAACTGTATAGAGGATGAGTAGGCGGGTTTAGGCTCCCTTCTGAGGAAGCATCCCACGGAAGATAGATAATGGTGAACAGGTAGGAGGGACAGTCTTAGGCTCCCTTTTCAGGAAGCAACCCTTTCGAGATTGGGGGAGGTGCCTAGGCTTGCTCGGGGAGGAGGTCCGAGCCCTAGACTGTCAATCTGGCTAGGCGAGCGCCCACCTTATATACCCCTGAGGTGGGCTTAAAGTACCGTTAGTGGGTGGTGAAAATGGCCGCCACTGGAAAGGAGACCATCCGCTAGCTAGCAGGTGTGCCACTCCAACAATCTCCCACACTCGACCACAAAATATGTGAATATATTAAAACTTACCCGCGGGCCGTGAAAATGTCCGTGTTGCCAAAAGAATATAAACAAAGCACTAAATAAATACACATTATGTTTACAATAATTATATACACATTCTCTCTTTCCAAAGTTCATAATTCTCAGCCTGGCATTGTTTGCATAGCGTCCATTTGTTTCTTGACATTTGTTATCGTGGGTGTAAATATATACACACAAAATGGTAAACATAAGCATCCATAATTCTTTTAGTTTTACATTTTACGGCAACACGGTTCATAATACTGGATTTAAATGACACATTGGGCAAAACCAAGGTAGGCCTAACTCTTAAATATTAATAATATACAGAATCGAGAGTAAAATATATACTAAGCACTAAGGGTGGACGGGATCTCGAAACTCGGGAACAAATTCGTGAAAGAACACTTTCTCGAACTTCGGGAAAACAACTTTACCATCGGGAACATCAGTCGGGAAAATGGTACTATAACAATTAAAACTGAAACTTATATTTCACATTGTTTACCTTGCTGTTCGAGGTTCCTCCAATAAAACAATTAAACAGAAATTAACTTCGTCATTAACGTGACGCCAGAACTACTCATTTTGTTAGATAAGACTAACGTAAACACAAAAGAAATACTGTACATGGTTTTTTTTAGCACCACTGCACTTGTTTTCATCTGTGTTTCATTGCCTTGCAAAATTTTGTTGAGAAGTACATAGTTTTAATTTATATATGCCGTCAATAATTCGGTTGTAGGCGCTTTAATTTACTTTGTATTATTATTTATTTCTATTTAAGACATTTTTTATACTTCGGTAAGAGAAAATGTGATTCCCGTTTTTGTGGTTAGACCTATGAGCGTATCTAGGCATACAACTTGCGAGTATCGGGTGTGTATGATTAAAATCTTATTTATCAGAGAGAACAGATGAATGTAATATTATTTACGGTTCACATTCTTCATAGTTTAATGAATCGCATCACATATTAAAACAAAAACAACAGTTTCATGACTAGGCCTAGGGGCACAGTTTGTTATTTTTGACAGCCATCTTTGCCAACCTGCTGATCGAGTGTGGGAGACAAATAAGATATTCAATTTGTGTCATATGCCGTTAAAAGTAAGGTTTTCATTGCAAACGAAATTTTTTATCGCATTATTACCTGGTTATACGGAAGTTAATGTACAGAGCAAAAATAATTCCAAATACACACATTTATCAGGTTTGCAACTATTGAAAGAAGCTACGGCAAATTTTGCTGGCATTTTGTTTCGCTCATGGCTGCAACTGCAACGAAACGAAAGCTAAATTTGATTTATTTGATTTATACACACATACATATAAAACAGTTCACAAAAATACAGATTAAACCCCTTGAGCAGAGCTCTAAGTGGGGTTCTTTAACGGGCCTTGGTCCCTTAGAGTTATGGGAAAATCCACGTGACGGCGCCACAGGTACCATCCTCTAGCCCATGTCTCTGTCTCCCTCCCGTGTTTCCGCCAGGGGTGTTAGACGTACCAGGATCCTGGTACACGTACCAGTTTTCAGGGTGCTGTACCATGTACCAGGATACTTTCGTCCTGGTACGCAAAAGTACCAGGATTTCATTATTTTGCATTCAATTGTATTAAAATGCATAATTAAACCGAATTTTCAGCAGAACCTTTCAACACAAAAAGGTTTTTTTTGTACGATACAACGTCTACTGAATTCTGAGCATGAATCTATGCATATAGTCGCATTATCCAAGCTTTGCCAAGGGTTGGGCGTTGACGTTGGCAACACTTACTTGCGTTCTCTTTAGCTAACATCTGTGGTAGACGTGAACCTGTGATTTTTTGTTAATTAGAGGTATTCTTTAAATATTTTAAATACATTTTTTTCTCTTAAAATACTTCATACATGTTTTAATACTTCATATTTTTCGTGCCTGTAAGCATTTACGAATTTTTTTTTACCATGAGCCGTTCTTTCACTAAGTGACCCAAGATGCTGAAGGCCGGTCGCACATTAACTTCTTTCAATACGTGTACCGAATGTTTCCAAAACTTGCGGGGCAAATCCCCTCCTAACAAGCAACCATACATGCTTATAGCGAGTTACTAAAAGGTTCACTCTCGAGCAAAGAAAACAAAATAATTTAGTGAGACATTTGCATT
>PNEQ01036745.1:11907-23783 GCA_003012365.1 Medauroidea extradentata | reverse complement strand
TTAAGGCGATGCTCTTTTAGCTTTACGTCTCGATAGTGAGGTAATTATAGTCGGTGACACACAACTTGCAACAATGACAGGACCAGGGAGAGGATTCGGCCATGGCCTTTGTTAAGGCGACGCTCTTTTAGTTTATATTGTTTTTGCGATAATTATTTTTGAAACTTAAACGAGAGGAGATATAAAAAAACTGTGTGGCAGTTTCGTTTTAAATAGATTTTTTTTTGCCGTTATAGCTAATTTTCATAGAGCAAGAAAATGTATGGTTTCGCCTAAAATATCAATAAACCAGAATTGCGTTAATTATATAATTAGATAAAACCATAGTATATACCGCCTTGAAAAAATCACCCAATATGGAGAAGATTCTAAACAAAACTGTTACACAGGTTATTCATATCTGCTATCGTCTAGGTGTAAAAATTAAACTAGAGAGCAGGAACCATCCCAGCATTCGCCTGGAGTGATTTCGGGAAACAATGGAAAACCGAAATCTGAACGGTCGGAGCCGGGAATCGAACCCACGTCCTCCCGAATGCGAGTCCAACGTACTACCGTTGCGCTACCTCACTCGGTAATTAACAAATTCTGCAAACTACAGACAGGTGAACCTCCACAAAGTTCTTATACATTACAATATACCGGTTCAGAAACAAGTTCTGACGTTTGACTGTGTGTGCCACATTTAGCTTCTGTAACTTGAGAGCAGCTATTCATTGGATTGTTTTAATCAACAGTTTATGGTAGCCTCATTCCATAAACTGTACTATTCATGTGTTTGTTTTTATTGTAGCGCAGTATGGCACTCTTAATAGAAGAAACCAAAACAACTGCGTAGGCCTACGTCTTGTGTCTGAATTTTTAACGTCGTGAGAAATAAATAAGAAGCTCTTGTTTTGATTAAAAATTAAAAAGTGTAGAAATATATGTATCTCCATTCACAAAAGTAAGGCAAATGTCGGACATTACAGAAAAGTCAAATCACCAGACGTGACGTTTATATTGTACGCTTGAATTGCCACGCACTGTACACAATTTCCCAAACTTTTCCGGTTTTCCCAGTTTTCCAGACCTGTATCAACCATTCTCTAGGCCTACTAGTAGCTTTTGGCCTATCGTGGAATAAGACCGTATTCCCAGAACAAGTAATTTGCGAAGCTAGAGATATACGCGCAAACGCTGATTGTACAGAAAACGTCTCGCTAGCGACTCTTATGAATGTGGAGGACCATCATTTGTCTGTAGCCCAGGGGCTTAGCATATTTTTAGCCGGCATGCAGGCAGGCAGTAGCTCCAGCCGGTAAAAAAGAACCTGTTGTCGTGGGTCGTCGACTGGATGCCGGGCGACATACGATCCTCACTCCTCGCTTGCCTGCGCGACTACTCTTACCATACCACGGCGGCTTCCATCGTCGAGAACTTCCCCATGGTTGAGGGCGGGTCTTAAATGGATGGCATTAAGCATAAACGAATCAACCCACACAGAAATCGATTTGGAGATAATTGTACCACGTAAAAGTAGAAGGTCCGAAGTACATCATAGAAATAGAAGTACTAAATCACAATATTGACGAAAAATAATAGCCCGGAAAATTGTTTATACAAGGCTTAAATACACACTGAAAACGTTGACCTTGAATATTTCAATTCCACTTTAAGTGTGGGTTGGATCCTTTCTGCTTAGTGCCGTCCAAATAAAGAGTGTGTAAACACTCACGTTCGCCCGCTCTGGTTCACTCTTCAATCAACTTGAGACAACCACCTTCGGATGCAACCTCGAAGCACTGCAACCTAGCGTGAGAAAAGGAAAGCAACGGACATATTGCCATAGACTTATAAATTATTTACATGAAAAACATGTTTATCTCCCTCGAATTTGGGACATTGGAGTCAAGAAAGTGCGAGAGAGAGCTTTCTGGACTATTTGAGACACAGCCTGAGTCGCCTGGAGCTGGAAGGCGTGGATGGAGTTGCCCACGACGCGACAGTTGCGAAGATTTCCGTAGTTAAGAACATCTTCAACACAACGTCGTTTTTCACGAAAAGGATGGGTTTCAGCTTACCCACCACGCATTGTGTCATTCAATAACTCTAGACGTAACGTTCCCGGGACATTATGCAGGAACGTAGCCATTAGGTGGGAGATATTGGAATATATAACCCTTTCCCCAAGCTTCAAATATCTTGGGAAACTCTCGCACTCAGATTTGCATATTTTCAAGACTATCAGTTGGAACCAATTAAACCCACGTAAATTCAGTGATACCAAGTAAACTAAATAAATTATTCTGTGTGTGTGTATGATGTGATATGAAAATAGCACTTTGCAACAAAATTACCCATCCCATTAAAATAAATCCTGCACTGAGAGAAAAAATTGTTTCATTATTCTAAATATATTTGTTTGGGTGATGTTTGCTTGAGCTAAACAATATTTTGGTGTTACGACCAAGCTTGGAGTCCTCCAAACAAATTTAATTATTTCCCTCGACCAAATTATTCATTTAAACGCACTTTGTTTGTGCCAAACGTATATTTGGTTACTACAGGACGTCGAATAAATATTTTGTGTAAACAAACAAATGCCAAAACTAAAAATAACAATTTTATAAATTCAATAATTTTTTTAAAAATACAAATAATTTTTATTCTTAAATTTTATGAGCATGCAATTGTAGCCTGCAATGTCTTTATCCACTGTGATTTTTTTTCAGTTTGGTATATCAGTTGGTTTTAGTGTGGTCGTTAAAATGGAAACATGCAAAATATGACTAACAAGCCATTACGCGAAAACTATGAGAGATAAAAAATTTTTATAAGAGCCAAATTTAGTCACATTTTGTGTCTAAAATAAGAAAAAAAAATACGTGGTACAAATAAAAAATAAAATAATAATGATGGAAATTGCGGTAGACCGCGCCCTTAAAACTTCCTCTTAGGAAATTTTTGTATCCCTCAAAGTTTTTGCGCAATGTGTCGTAAAAATGTCAAAATTGGGACATTACAGTTTTAAGTAGGCTACGCCACTAAAACCAACTGACATAAACGGAAAAAATTCACACTATATAACAATGTTGTAGGCTATGATTTGACATATATAAAAGCAAAGAAATATATATTTAAATTTTCATTTCAAAATTCAGCATTTTTTAGTAAATACAAAAATATTTTATTTTTTGTTATTATATATGTCAAATCATAGCTTATAAAATTGTTATACACTGAATTTTGTCTGTTTGGTTTGTCAGTTGGTTATAGAGGCAAATTTTGACGTTTTATACTCATTACGCAAAAACTATGAGAGATCCAAAAGTTTCCTAAGAGGAAGATTTAATCACAATTTATGTCTAAAATAAGAAAAAAATATCTGGTACAAATATAAAAATAAATAAAGACGTCGAAAAGTGAGGTGAACCGCGCCCTTAACCGCGCAATGACGCCACATCATGCACATAAAATGTCATATTACGAGCGTAAGAAGGCACTTACTCCCGCCCTGTGTTGCCACATTATTCACGAAAAAAAGTTACCGTTCAACGTTTTACTACTAACACGTTCGTCTCCAATTTAGTCCAGTATCCATGTGGTGTGCTTGTCATGCGTTTGATTCTGGGCATTCTCTATACGGAGGTTAATAGTAGTTAGCAGTAAAGTGGGCTCTTAAAAGTCCTGGTTATGAAGCTATTTTGGTCAGCTCTACCTTGGTGTTTAGCGGAGGTGAGGGGTGACGACGTATGGAGCACCGCAGGAATGAAGGGGCGGGGGAAAACAGGAGATCTCCGAGAAAACCAGACGACCAGATTATAACGAACTTGAAAGTTAACATCTGAAGTAACGAAAAATAAAACTTTTAATTATTCTTCTAGACACGATAAGTGTTCGAGGGCGTCCGGCGAGGTTGATTGCGGCTAGTAGCGTGACGAAGGAGTATCTGGGCTACAAGAGGTTCATCGGTGCTTGTACTACGACAACATTTGTAAATTGTGGAAGAGTCAGTTCAAGAACAGAGAACTTGTATATAGGACTGTGACTATATTATTTACATTTTATAACCTTTATGTAAATAGTAGTTATTTGTGTTAATTGATGTTTTATTTAATAGTAATTAATCATTTGTGACAGAGATTATTTAGGTGTAGACAATTCTAAATAAATTATGTTAGCTTAATACATTTTTTTTTTTTCTCTTTCATTGAAGACCTCCATCCATAATGTACCTAGCCCCAACTTACAATTCATAGTGATGATACTAATTCAAATATTACCTATACGTAACTTTCCTAACAAATGTTTAAATCCAATTAAATTAAAATACACAGAATATGTATTTCGTACTAAATACTTTTCTTTATATTATAATATTGGTGGATACAAAAGGTATTGTATTCATCACTATGCGAATTGTTTGGCTACTGATGAAAATATAACGCAACACATGGAGTTTAACTTGTTTCATGACAGTAAATTACCATCAAACGTGGATGCTTTACCTGCAGAAATAACACTGATATACTCAAATTAATTAATTTGAAGTCATTTGGTAAATAAATAGCAAACTGTATGTAGACTAAATGGATCAAACTTACATTTTGTTAAATGGTCTGAAAACAAATATCTCGAGTCAGTCAACGTTACCCATGCAGTAAAAGTATCCACATTTGACGGCACAGGAATTTGTTTCTGAAAAGACATTGTCAAAAAAGTGCACTTGTTGGCGGGATATACTGTACCAGTCGGAATATCGGGATCGATAACGAAACGCACCACGCCATAACACAAACTCACAACAGGATCCGCTACAGCGCGCCGAGGCTAAAAACGGGGCACGGAAATGCGGGACAAGGGACGCAGGGGTGTCTGGGGCAGCATTTATAGGGCGTCGCGTTCACACAGCTTCGGCGACGTCCCACAAGTGCCGCTGGGAAATATTCCGAGGGTGGATGAGAAAGACGCGTGGAGGGGATGGTGTTGGAAGGTGGGTGGGGCTGTATCCGCAGGCGACGTCGGGAGCGCAATCTTTCTAATGAGAACCACCTCCCACCCCTCCCGCGCCCGACATAATGAGGGTGCGAGTAGTCTTTGTACGCCCTTCTTCCACCCTCCCACAGCCGAGACTACTCGTCAACAGCGACGCGACGCGAGGGCTGAAGGACGCACGGATCCCGGCGGTCGATGGCGAGCGAAATGTTTTAAAAAGCAACCCCTACCTCTCGCTGGCTTTTCTTTTTTCCTCCGAGGCGTGCGATTTTTTTCAACCCTTCTCTCGAGAAAAAAAAAAAAAAACACTACACCTTTTCAGGCGTCTGAGCCTCTGTGAGCCTGGGACTCGCGCGGGATACGCAGACACTGGCGGTTTTTCCCGGGAATTATTCGAGCGGGAAAAATACGTCTGCAAGATGCATGCTTGAGGAACCAAAACAAGCCCGTGTCTCGCCTTCACCAACTGCTAACATAATTAATGTTTCTTAAGGCACTTATGAAAATTCACTCGCTAGAGTAGGGAAGGATATCTTAAGTGACCAGGTTTTGGCCGATTATCAGGATTTGATGACCACCTGGTTCTAAAATGACAAGAGTCGTTTCATGATAAATATTTTGCTAAATATTACATCAGTGCATTCTTTACACGCTATTGTGTTTATATTTAAATGTAATGTTAGTTTTAGTAGTTGGCCGAGTAGCGATAAGTTGAAATTTCGAACCTACCAGTAGTATATAAAAGTATGTTGTGGCACACAGCCTGAAGCCTGTGTGCCAAAATATACATTTATATACTACAACTATTAATAAAAAGCCTTAGTGAAATATTAAGACCACTAATTTATGTTTGCATCTTTCGTTAATGGCACGCCAAAATTTTACTCTGCATTTAACTTCTCTGACCATTATTTGATTTCAAATTGCCCTCGAAAACGGTTCGAAATTATGGCCTTTATCGCCCACCTTAATCATATACATACACAGACGAAACTCTTACGACCGAGCGAGGATTCTGGAGGACACAGGTTCGATTACCGTCCCTGGCCCTTCTGATTTGTGTTTTCCATTTTTATTAATCGTTTCAGGCGAATGCTCGGATGTAATGCTTATGACAGTCTAAGGCAGAGTCCTCTTCCAGTGCCCGTCCTTGTATAAAGTTGACAAAAATAACTTATGACCTCGCTGTTTACGATACGTAAGCAAGCCCAATTAAAAAAAAATTAACAAATGTTACACGGTTGTCAAATGATGAGACGAACAACTTCAGTTCAGCAAAAATGGCGCTCCTCATCGTTTATAATATCCGTCAGGGTTAGTGCCATGGCAAGTAGCATTTTTCCACATTCACACAAAAAAATATTGTAACTTATTTTTCACGTGTAATGGTTTGAAAAAAATTCCAGTGACAAGCATAGTAAAATTGGTGATATTTTGGGTTCAAACATCTGAAAATTATGAGTTATATTAACACCACAAAACTAAAGTTCGAATTACGGTATATTATTTTGAAAATGCAGGGATTCTATGATACTAAAAGCGTGTTGCTTTAAAAATGTTATCAGAATCTGTGTAATACTTGAGGGCATGACCTTAAGGCAGCTTGTCAGGTTTAGGTGAGACGCTGCACATTAGATGTACGCCTCGTGTGCTGAAGCGGTACGGCATACGACAAGCGAACAAGTGTTGGTTGGCCTTGGAGCCCACGCGGCATGTTCCACGGCTTCTGGCGCGCAAATAGCTGCCAACAGCCATACTTCTTACAAGTGCGACAGCCTTGCCCACAAAGAAATTATAGTTAATATACAGGTCGTTACAAAAAGGTACGGCCAAACTTTCAGGAAACATTCCACACACACAAAGAAAAAATATGTGATACGGACATACGTCCGGAAACGCTTAGTTACCACAGTAGAGCTCAATTCATTACATCTCGTTAAATGTCGTCGTAAACAACACTTCGTACAGAAAATGTCGCAAATACCCAATGTACTGGTTCTTTACAATGTACTTTACTTCCTAGGTTCACCACCAGGCGGGCCACTTGACGAAAGGTAATCTGACTATGAGTTGAAGAGAAGCAATGCAGTCACGATTACCTCCCGTCACGTCGCCCACCTGGCGGTGATCCTAGGAAGTAACGTGCATTCTAACGAAACATTCCATTGGGTAATTGGAACAGTGTATGTGCAAACTGTTTTTTACGATGACATGTAACGAGAGGTAATGAAAGGGAATCTACCATGTTAGTGCAAGAAATGGGTAACTTAAATTTTCCAAGACACAGTTATCTGAAGATGTGTACACTACCCTTGCGGTTGTTCCTTTTAACAAGTATACATTTATAAAAGTGTTAATTAGGCGTATTGTTGCAACACAAATTTGCATTAAAAAAAAAGTAACTATTTGTACGACAAAAGTAATTTTCAGTCTCTAGTTACCTAGTTGTAGCATTAAGGGCGCGGTCTACCGCAATTTTCATCACCAATTTCTTATTTTTTATTTGTACTAGATATTTTTTTCTTATTTTAGGCACAAACTGTGACTAACTTTGGCTCTTGTGAAATTTTTTTATCTCTCATAGTTTTCGCGTAATGGCTTGTTAAAGTCATATTTTTGCATGTTTCCGTTTTAACGACTACACTAAAACCAACTGATACACCAAACAAAAAAAAATCACAGTGGATAAAGACACTGCAGGCTACAATGACATGCTCATGAAATCAAAGAATAAAAATTATTCGAATTTTAAAAATGTGCTGAAACTGAAAGTAAAAATTTAAAAACTTCAATAATTTTTTTTAAACTAACGTTGATATTAATTCTGTTTCAGCAAATAAATTACTGTTAATTTAACCACCGTAACGTTGAAGTTACTAATGGGATTTATTTGCTTCGACAGTAAAATTTTGTTGAAATAGGTTCGTTATACTAATTCTTTCGTAACATATAATACTAGACAATACAATACAATAAATACTTGTTACTGTTAAAATACGAACGCTAGTTTGCTTAAACTATTTTATTTATTTGATTTCACTATCATATTTACTTGAATCGACCGTATTTATGACATACTAAACAGATTTGGGAAATGTAACCATGGCACATATTAATTGGTTGGAAGCGACGAAATATGTCCGTTCGGGAAGTCACTCTTGCAATGGCAGTTATTTAGTACGCACATGTTAGCTGTTACACACACGGTGGTTTAGGAAACTTGTCTCACACATTTTTTTAAATAGGTATTTACTACATTTGTCGAGTATTCATTTTTGTGTTCGTTTGTATACTTACGTTAGATTAAATGACTGAAGACAACTATAACGGTTAAAAACATTTTGCCAAGTGCACAACGGGTCTAATTGAATCTCGAGTTTATCAGAATTACACGTCACAGGTATGTAAATATGTAAATTAAAATACACGTTAGTCAGTTGTAGGGATTTAGGGGTAATGTGCGTGGTCGGATATCTAAATGATGTAGGGTCGAATCCGTGTGCATCCCTATTTGTTATATATATTTACACGAAAATATATTTGTATAAATAAAAGTTGCTGTGCAAATAACTCTTACTTTCGTGGTCAGAACAGGCAAAATTATTTGAATGTATACTTAAATGGTTGCTCAAATAAATATACATTTGATATAACAATACATGTATGGAGTCATCAACCACGTCACTTGGTTAAAACAAACATACTTCAAGAAATAATTTGGTTGTAACAAACCATACATTTGTTTGCAAGTACTGAAATATACCATTTGGTTTTTGCAAACAAATTTTGCTTGAGTTTTATAATATTTTTTTCTCAGTGTAGGTGTGTTAAAGCCTGGCAATGCACGGGAGGCAGGCAGCACCGTTGTCTCACGAACTGTACCCTAAGAATACAGTGAGCTAGTGAAGAGGTTTTGGTCAGCGCTTAAGTGGCGTGGTACAAAATTCAACGCTAAAAGCATTAATACATAACTGTACGATTCTTGAAGCCAATTCGCGAAAATTAAACAATAGCAATCCTAGACAACAGTTTCAGCCAACGTTTTAAACAAAATTGTTTCCAGTGTTACCAACTTCTGAGGCAAAATCTCTACGCCGGAACCTCGTGCATTTAACTGCGGCGCAAGAGATCACGCGTAACGAATTAGTAATTCTGGATAAATATTTACTCAAAGTTGGAAAATACCATTATCTAGGATTGTCATTGAGTATTTTATCCATATTGACTTCGAAAAAAAGGGTAGAAATCAACTGATATTTTCAGCGTTTATCTATCTACCATGCACTCTTAACATCGCGGTCTTATAGCGCTGGAGAGGGATGACATGAGGTGAACATGTATCAGCGCCGGAACTAAATGGCGAGGGAAACGGGAGATACCCGAGAAAACCCGCCGACCAGCGGCATCATCCGGCACAATTCCCACACGCGCCTAAGAGTGCAGCCAGACAGCAATATGTTTATTAGGTCCTCAAGTGCATACCTGCAGTATAGATCCTTGGGGACTCTGTTATAACTAGAGACAGGAACAATTCGCGAGTTCGCCGACCTGTAGGCTAGGCTCGAAGAATATATGTGAACTCGTGCAAACAGCAGCTGTTCATTACCTACTCGCTGACCCTGTGAAATGTGCCTGCATTTCGTTAATTTTTATTAATGGCTGAGCGATCTCAAGGAGGTGTCGAGTCAACTCCAAATTGGACAGTGTTATGCAGCAATAGACTACGCAACAGTAAAGTTATCAGTAAAAATTGTAAGTTTTTCGAAGTTATAACGTGTTCATGTCCTCCGTCGTAAATACGTCTTATCGGGGAAACCAATGGTTTCCGGACGTGTGCTTACTGGGATTATCTGCATGATTATATTCCAATCGCATTTTCGGCAGTAGGCCAACCTAAAATTTTTAAACAAAAAATAATAACACCGATTTCAAAAAAATCTAGCCCGACTCCAAAAATTAAAGTAATTGTATATTTCTGTTCCGAACAAATTGATTGTATTCTATGTGGCCTATAAATAACTTTTTTTTTTACTTTTTACTTAGTGCATTATTTCAGAGTAGATTTTTTTAAAAGTCGGTGTTGTTTTTTTGTTAAAATTTTTTTCCTCGGATTTTTACAGAAATGTGGTGCCAACCTTTAACATTCGTGCTTTTTGTCGTTAAGGAGTTCCGTTGTGTCTTCGCAGTTCAAGTCATTTCAGAACGTCTTTGGCCGTAATTAGGCATCTACCTAGTTTTGGATTGTCACGAACTTATCAATATCTCAATCACTGTACATTCTCTACTCGATTTTGAGGACTATCCTGCTGTATCTTCGATATCCAAGGTTCAATGCCAATGAAATTAAAATGGGACCCCATTTGCAAATATACCCTTCCCAACAAAAAAAAAGCTTTCTAAATAGGTTTACAAACGAAGGAGTTCTGACGTAACAAACGAAAAAAAAAATCAACCGAATTGATATATATATATATATATATATATATATTTTTTAAGTTTGTTAATAATAGCCAAACATCATCTATAGTTATGGTTGCTGTGGAAAAGTTCCAGGCCTAGGAGCTGCGAACGCCAGTCATTTTGATATCAGAGAACGTGCTAAACCACGACTAGCGGTATTCAAAGCATATATGGACGAGTCATACGACGAACAAAGACACAGCACTCGTGTTGAACTGATGTATAGTCTGTTCACTATACATTGAGCTCTGAGAAGAACTTGTAATTAAAAATATGTTTTATTTGGCCAATAGAGGTTAACTTTTGAGAGTGTTGAAACGTTTTTACTAGTTTTAGTTACATTAAGATTTCATATTAAAAATAGTAAAAAAAGACTGCAAAACGGCCGAAAGAAAACTTTGTGCAGTGCTCACTTTATCGTAAATGACACATAACAGTTTGGCCGTACACAGAAATAAAATTTTGCAGTAAATGTTCCCTGCCAAACAGTTTGGTAGAAACACAACATTGTTTTATGGTAAGCACTAAATAAATTTCGCAGGGTCGATACTAACAAAATATTTTGTTGCTGCCACTAAATATTGTTTCTGAGTAGTAAAAACCAGCCAAGTGCAGACACATGAACGTGTAGAAATAATATTTTTTGCACATCCACGAGGTGTAAATAAGTATTTGCTACAAGACTCGGTAGTACGTACACCCAGGTTTATAAATGCTTTGACTACGTGTTTGTTATAAAAAAAAAGGTGCGTAGGCAAACGTAGACTCCCAAGACGAATGTAACAGTAGATGCGATTCCATTGATACTCAACTTTCAACGTCTGTACTGTTCGTCGAGGTGTCTGGCAGGTTCTTAGCCTACCTTACCGAGATACACAGGTTGTCCAGAAACGGCCGTAAAATAAGGGCACCACGCGAGACGAAAATGTTACTGACAATTGTTGTTTGGCATTTTATGTGAGCAATTCGGAAACACTGCAAGGAGAACGCAGAAAGTCCCCTCTAGCGTTCCGCGTCCAGGTATTTATCTACTTAGCTGAGTAAACGCGGAATCATGTTTGGACTGCACGGAATTTCAACCTGCTTCCATAATATGATGAAGCCTCAAAGTAGTGCAACACTTACAAAATAGTGACAAAAGTGACCTTCCTGGTGGAAAAAGCGACTAAAAAGTGGCTGTTCAAGAGACCTAAAAAGGGGTTATTCAAGAGACCTAAAAAGTGGTTAATCAAGTGACCTGAAAAGTGGTTGATCAAGTGACCTGAAAAGTGGTTGATCAAGTGACCTGAAAAGTGGTTGATCAAGTGACCTGAAAAGTGGTTGATCAAGTGACCTGAAAAGTGGTTGATCAAGTGACCTGAAAAGTGGTTGATCAAGTGACCTGAAAAGTGGTTGATCAAGTGACCTGAAAAGTGGTTGATCAAGTGACCTGAAAAGTG